>BOPP01000026.1:519347-575435 GCA_017312745.1 Gryllus bimaculatus | reverse complement strand
TGGGTGGCGGCTGAGCCCTCGCGGCCGCGCGGTGCCGCGCGCGGATATTCGCACGGGCCGCGGAGGGCGCGAGCGCGCCATGGCCGACGCGCCGCTCGCCGGCCATTGGGGCGATTTGCGCACATCGCAATAACGCGCCTCCCGCCGCCGCGCCGCTGGCCGCCGCAGGCATCGGCTCCCTCGGCGAAGTCCACGGGAGCCGCAACTGCGAGCGGACACGACGCGACGGCGGGCGCCCGCCCGCGCCCGCCGCGCGCCCGGCCTGCGACGGCAAATGAAGGGCTCGGCCGGAGGACTATGGAAACTCGCTAAATCGTATTCAGGCCCTTTTTTCATTTTATTTTTTTATTTATGACATTTTTACTACTTAATAAATAAAACATACTTAATGCATAATGTAATGATAATTAAAATCGATAGAAGTAATTGAATTTATTCTATGTTGTACCGGGTTGTTAGATTGCTTGGCGAGTCTTTCCTAAAAAGCTGTAAAATAATTCCCTAATTTGTCAGGTAAAAAGGGGGAATGAAGGATTGATCAGATTTTCGGAAATAAAATGTATTATTTCGCTAGGCTACGCGGTCCTTTCACAATGTTAAGGAACCCCTCCCCCTCCCCACCTCGCTGTGCGCACGCATATGTAGTATTTGCTCCTTGATTTGAATGTACGCCGGTAATTTTGGGTGATCAAACACTCAAATAAGTTCGTTGATTTAAGTTTTAGTGATACAAGGTCGTAAATAAAACAACGTCCTAAAGAACGTTGAAGTTTAGAACAGGTGACATTACATAAATTCAATGAAATGTATAAGTAATAATTTTATCGATATTTATTTTTAATATCCATTGACTCGAGCAAAATATACATTAGATTTCATCTAAAAGAGACTTTCTCAAAGATATGTTTAATCCTATATATCAGAATTGCTTGCACGTTATTTACAAATCCTAGTCATTTATTATTTTAGATAAAATTTTCTATTACAAAAGTATGGTGGGAGACACGAGCCCATACGGTCAGGGATTGCCTTCATCCGACAAATGTAGAAATGCATGGGAAAGAAAATTGCATACTTTTTTAGTAAGTACGCACGAAAGTAGTCTGTGCGTATGCCTTAAACTAAAATGTTAGTACTAATTACCAAGAACTGTGATTAAAAATTGCATTGTTCAAACAATAAAAATAAATTTTGCTTTTTATACGAGTATTGGCTCATGGATGTAAATAGATAATAAGAGTGTGCTAATGTTACGTAATTATAAAATATGTCTTTCAATGTACAAAATTTAGAATAGCTTTTCATCAACTTGTAAATTTTTAAAGTTCATCGTAGTCTCTTATATGAGGTTTCAGTGCATTGCGACAGTACGTGAATTAGTTTCTCTAGCGAAGGCACGGCTTAAAATCCTATTTGCTCTGTGCTAATCTCTCGTTTTAATTCCGTAATGCCTTCAAGGGTCGGTCCCACGTGAAAGTCATAGTTACGAAAAGTTTACTTCCTCTATACACCATGAAGACAAAGTTTCGGAATTTAAAAAAAAAGTGACCCAGATTTCAATGTAAATATACGTTTTGGCGGTTTCTGATATTGGAAGAGTTTTTTTCTTTTCAAAACGTCTGTTCCCGTGTATTTCCATACATAGGGATATATAAATAAATGGTTATTCTTCAATTGACCGGGCTGATTTTGCGGCCCCTCGAATTTGAAAGGAAATGTCCCCAATACATTTTCCAAAAAATTTTAAAAATGGCTTGGAATATTTTTTCTCAAGCATAGTGCCCTTAAGATGTGTCGCAGGAGAGATTGTCATTTGGGGCATGTTACCCACACACTTGCCTTGCAGATGTTGCAAGTAATAACACTTGTAAACTGAAGACTCATGAAAATAACAATGTAGGATTATATTGATTCGGGGAAGGACAGCTCGCGCACCTCGTATCCAAATGAAATAAAAAAGAATTAATGAAAATTATCATCGTTCTTAGACTACCTTGACCCTCGATGTCACATAACTTATTACGCAAAAACATTATATTAGTATATAATTTTGGTGAGATCGTCCACTATAAAGCTTTAATTGATTTGTTTTAATGTCATTGACTTATTTCTGCTCCTAGGGTGGCCGATTCAACAGTGGTCGGCCCACTTACCTTCGCGGCCAGCGGTCAGTTCCCAGTCCATGTGGTATTTGTGGTGGACAAGGCGGGGCCGCGGAAAGATTTTTCTCAGGGTTCTCCTGTGTACCCTTCCTCTCATTCCACTTCATTATTAATTCATTAAGGTCAATTGGGCGCCAGTGCGCAGTGAAGACCGATGGCTATTGAATATGGATTTGAGGGACATCGTGATTGAGGACGTGCGCTGAATAGGAGGAGCGCCGTCTCCGCTATTTTGGCTGATGCCTGGGAGCGCCCCGGCGCGTGCGTCGCGGCCCCGCCCGGTGGCGGAGCCCCGGACCGCGGGAATCAATTGATTTATGGCGAAATCGGAGACGAGACACTAGCCGCTCCGTCGTGTTAAATTTAGAAGCGGCGGCGGCGGCGAATGAAACTCGACTTCGGCACTCACGTGACGCGCGGGCCGCTGGTTATCCGAGCACGCAAGGACGATTATCTGTGTCGCAACGTGGCCTGCCGCGGCGCGCAGCGCAGCCCCGCGCGGGTGCTGGGGTTGGGGGAAGCGCAGCGGCGAGACCATCTCCGGGCAGGTGCGGCGGTCGCCTTCAAGCGTCGATTCCGCGTGACGTCTCGGCGGGAAGCACGAGCGGTGAAAAAGTGCGACGCGACTCGAGGGGACGCGACGCGACGCGAATCAACGCGACTCGAGGGGACGCGACGCGACGCGAATCAACGCGACTCGAGGGGACGCGACGCGACGCGACTCGAGGGGACGCGACGCGACGCGACTCGAGGGGACGCGACGCGACGCGACGCGACGCGACTCGAGGGGACGCGACGCGACGCGACGCGACTCGAGGGGACGCGAGGGGACGCGACGCGAACGAAATTGGCAAAACGCGAGTTCGAAAGCCTATTCGGAAAGACAATCACGGAGAGAGTTCAACTACGCAACGCGTACATCCGGTGATGGGATTGTGAATGGCGGGACCCATCATTCTCATGGTTTTATTCTACACTATAAATGATGTATTCGCGACATAAACCTACACAGATTATACATGTCGCATACATAATAAAAACATTACGGTGGTTTTCTATGAAAAATTTGAGGTTTAAATTATTTCTGGAGACACACATATACGATTGTAATATCTCTCTGATGAATTTTTGCAGGCGGTTCGAACGAAAAATGATCGCGAAAAAACTGTTAATAGGTTTTGTTATACAATGATTACGATGCCATCCGAGCTACTGGTGGCTCGCGGGTAAGTATTCGGTAAATTGCCGCGTCACCCTCAGATTGTCTAATCTGGAGCTGCTCCAATGAGCGCGTACAGATGACTCGCGTGAACAGCTGCTTGCGTACTCCGCTCGGCCGTCGCTACCGAATCTCATAGTTGATTGGGTGAGCTTGAAGTTATGCTCCTAAGTTTTACATGTGTACATTAGACGTTTGTTAATGTGGATAGTTCGATGAAAGTTGTTTCTGTACTGTATTGTTGTGGTATAGAGAGATTACTATAAGAAGGGACCGCTTTGGCAACTGCTGCTTGGCCATGCATTCATTTAATCAGTACGTTCGTTTACTGATAGCTCATTTCTTCATGGCTTAATCTCTATCTCTCGCCCTGCGTAACGTTCATTTGTTTCCCGACTTGTCAAATTGGGTCTTCTTAGAGAAACATTTTTACAGTAAGATTTAAAAACAGTTCGTTTACTCAGAACGTTCTCGACTAGTGCTTAACAGGATAAATTCGCTATTCATAACGGATGCTAAATTTGTCATTCATACCGGAAGACTTTCACCATAACTATAGGTCTCCCGAACAGTCTTCCCGACCTTCACCTCCAAGATTTCTCTTTATCGGTCTTTATTCCCTCTTCTAATTGCAGGCTCCTTGTCTCACCCTCGTGAACCAATGTTGTGTGTTGGGTCGATGCATCTTTTGATCGACGTCGTAACTCAAGTGAACTTCACCAATAAATTTTAATTCTGCAATGAACCCAATTCTAAATATCAAAGTGATTTGCACCTATCGTTAATCTTTTGGATATCTTTATCGAAACACTGTAGCTTGTTTTCTACCGTCATTTTGTAAGTTTCCAGGATAACGTTATCAGCCTAATAAGGGACTTGCTCCTTACTACAGGGCCATGTACTCATATGGAGATGAAGCGAGGCAGGTGGAAATCGTTCGAAGTTGTCTATCCGGAAGCCGCGCATCTGCTGGGGGCAATCTGTCGGGAACCGGAAGCAAATCAGGGGAGGGCGCGTCGCTACGGCGGCAGCGGCATCTCCTTTCCTGTCGAGTTTCTCTCTCCTCGCGCATTTCTCATCGCCGCGACTCTACGGAATATTCGGAATTCTCTTGCCCACTGTATCTTTCATTTCCACTTCAATATGCATAAGCACACAGAAATCATACGTTCATTGTGGTTTAGTCTACACTTTGTACACCGCTTACATTTCTTCTTCAAATCACTCCATGAAATATCTCGAAAACTAGTAACTGAACTGCGTCGAGCGCTTTGTTAATTACTCAAAATGGCGTCCACACAGTTAAACCCGAGGCTCTGCCCACTACACAAGATTCAATATTCTTATTTTTAAGCGCCCATTCAAAATGGACCAGAACTAGTTAAGTGTATCATTTAAACAAATGAATCCAGATCATCAGAGCCATAACGGCGTAGCTATTTAGTTAATTATCCTTAAGCCGCAGCCACTTGAATCTGACTTAACTAGGCATATTTCTAACCGTACGAAATTATTCGCAGTAACTTTGACCATAGGGGCTGGGGTCAAATCTAACTCTCGTGGAATAAAAGTCACAGTCCACAGTTAATGCAAGATACAATAATCCCCGAATAAAAAAATGTAAATAATATTCCCAAAACTTTTTGTAGTAATGTCTTCAACATTGCAACCAGTTACATTAGTATTGGTCCTTTAATTGATACTAGAAATAATTGTAAATAAAATGTAGGTGCATTTTTTAGCACTACTACTTTCTAACAATTTACCAAATTATGTCTGATGAAATCAAGGTTGAATCTTCCTTCTTTCCTTACCATTAACCTAAATTATTTGAATTCATTGCGCGCAAGTCGTGGCGGTAGACCTTGTCCAGAAGTGACTAAATACAATCATTAGACGCTATATTTATTTTACTAATGAAAATATGATGTAAATCCACTGATTGAAATGTAACCATAAATCAATGTAAAATGTAATTAAACATGCTTTGATGAGTATTACCCTCCTCATAAATTCCCAGAATTGTCATTTGACTACTTCTCTCTTATTTAAAAAGTTGTTTGTCCTTATTTACTAAGTTATTATTGACTAACAATGGACTTGTGTTATCTCTAAAAAGGTGGTCCTTATCATTTATAACTCTTGAAACGCAACGATGTGATGGGATCCACGCAGACCCCCCTTGGTAGTTGACGTAGATTCTCGACCTCGATACTCGGACGTTTAACGAAGAGAGGATTAAGGGACAAGCTCCCCTGAAATCTGTTGTTTTAAAGAATTATCAATACGGTCTTCTACGTTTGATATTGAGTTTTAGACAATATTTGTTTTTTGTTTTTATTTTCCCATCTACTTATTCTTTTCTATTTTCCCGACCTTTGTCTTCCGCCGAAATTGTAAACAAGCGCGCTGGCTTTGGGAGGCTCGAAAGTCGTGGGAATAGAAACTTGGGCTGAGTTCTGTACCGGAATTGTTGCCAGCAACTGGCCCAGTCGCCTGTGCAGTGTCGACAGAAGCACGCGGCGTGTTTTCGACCTGTGACCGAACAACCGTTGTAGGGCCACCGCGTCGTACGCAGCAGAGCGCCTTTGCGAAAAGAGGGGGGGGTGGGCGTACGCGGGCCCCACATTCTTCTCCTGAACGAAGGACGAACGAACGAACGTACGCAGGCACGCACGCAAGGGCGGGCGGGTACCTGGGCGGCCTTCTTACCTGAACTTCCTTGGGGGTTGCTTGGAAAAGAACAAGGAGCTTAGCGATCCCGAGCCCCGCCCTCGAAGGGGGGCGGTCCCCCGCTTTTTGCACGAACCTTTGCTCTGAGAGGGAAGACGACCGTAGGCGGTTCAGGCTTCAGTCCCGGCGCGTGACACGTTCCACTGGTGGGGGTTAAGGTAACAGACAGACAGACAGAGAGCCCTCCCTGACAGAACGTTTTCACGACTTGAACACATTTCGAAGGTTAGTGGAAATATGGTTCAAACGGGCAAGTTCGCGCGGGGGTAATGGCTGAAACGGGCACCGTAGATAGATAGAAACTTTATTCTGCAATTGGGCATATGTTGCCCGGTGGCAGAATATTGAAATATTTAGAAAAATATTGAATATTTAGACAAATATAGGTAAACGTTTTCACAATGCAATACTTATAATAATTATTACATTTGCAACATGTGAAACTCTCATTAACATAAATAAACATAAAACATTGACGTTTTAGATTAGCAAAACAAACTGAATGAATTGAAATCACATCACATCACATCACTTCACTACACCGCACCACATATCACTTTACCTAAATGTTAACTGGTCAGTACCTTTTTAACTGTAGACTGCCTTATAATCGGACCTTTCACTTCACTTCCCTTCACATATTCATCATATTGACTAATTTCCTATATTTTTTCCTAAAACCTCGCGCTGAGAAAAGAAAAGGCTCGAAACTGACGCAAGCAAATCGCTCCAATGTACTACTGTTCTGTATACAAAGGTGAATTTGCCTACATCCGTTCTTTGTATTCTTATTCTAATTTTATATTTATGATCAAATCGATTCTAATAATCTGGTTTATCTAGCCTTCCCCAAATTTCCCTCCACGCAGAGCAACCAATAAGATGTATACAGTACGCAAAGTCGTGCCCTTCTTCTTCAGTGTTCTATTGATTCCCAATGTGCAGGTATGTTCTTCCGAAATGTGTATTTTGCCGCTGTGTTTTGTAGCTTCTCTAATCTTTTTTTTAGTCTTATTCTGTACGGATACCAACAACAAGTTCCGTAATCCATTTCCGGTCTAACAAGCGCGGTATACGCGATATCTTTTGCTTTCGTTTGGCATTTTTTGACATTTCTCATGACGAATTGCAAAGACCTCCAAGCTTTACCCAATACGTAGTTCATTTGTTTCTCCCATCCCAACTTGCTGCCCAGTAAGTTGCCGAGGTATTTACATTTCGAGACTCGCGGAACTAAAGCATTACATAGCTGATAGGGTATTAAATGAACAGGTCTGACCCTACAAAATGCAATCGCGTTACTTTTCTTTCCATTTATAATCATTTTATTAGCTTATGCCCTATCTTAAATTTTATTTAAATCGTACTGTAATTGAATCATATCGTGCTGATTTCAGCAATTCCCTAAAATATTCAGTCGTCGCAAATGAGCGAAATTTTTGACGTTATACTTCGGATAATGTTCAAATTAAAAAGGCAGTGCGCATGCCACTGCCCTGAGGACCCTGAAGTAACGTAACCCTTTTCCGATAAAAGCTTGCAATTCAGAGTTTTTGATTTCAACCGCTAAGAAATTAACTTATCCATGCCTAATTTAACCTGCTGTCATTTTAGGCATCGTATGAGTTTCATAAGTCAGTTCATGCGCCACTTCATCACGCCATTTAGCAAAATCAATAACTATTGCGTCCACTCGTCCCTAAATCTATTACTTCAGACAAAGTGTTGAGTTAAGGGAGAATAATCGCTTTTACCCGAAAAGCTATTTCTAAAGTCCATGCTCTCCTGGAAAAAACATTGTGTCTGATCAAAATTTAATTCTAATCGAAATAGATATTAATTTTTAAAACATGTAAAACAACTAGCCTAAATTTTGCACTCACAATTCTTGTCGTACTTTTTGAAATTGGCATATGAAGCATGATAAAATCAGAGGAAGACGGTAGCAAAAAGAAGGAACAGTTATATTATTAAGGTACGATATTTCCTTGATCATTGTAGAAATATTCGGTATGTTCTTGCTTTTAAACTCGAACAAACATTGTGTATGTATTTTCATTCTTTTTCAAGAAATTTTATAAAGTTAAGAGAAAGTTGAACCTGCCGTAACTGGGAGCGCGACTATACATCAATGCTTGTTAAACATTTTCTATTCATGCGGGAATGTTGAAGTATTCGTTCCTGCGCGGGGCAATACTTAATCCAGTTGCATATTATATTTCAGATAATCAGCACCGACCCTGCTAGCGGCGTGCACGTTTCCCACCCCAGGAATCTCCCCCTCCCCAGCGGGAGTTCCATTGCAGTCAGGTCAGGCTCTACTCACTGGTCTAGTCTCGTTTAAGGGGTGTAAGGAAGTGTTCGAGGGGAAAGGGGTGGTCAAGGAAGAAGTTCGTGGCCCGTTCTTTAATGTACTGCTCCGGCACTGGCATGGCGTTGAATCGGAGAAACCTCAGAAAACTACCGAGCAGCCAGCTGCTAGAATTCTCCAGTGGTTGAATTTGGCCCGGCTACTAGCTACCTGTGTCCAAAATCCGCCACTGTCGGAACTCGAACCCAAGCGCTTCCCGGACATAGGCGTTGCAGATGCAAAAGCTACGTTCGTTTTAAGAGGGAAGGGGCTTCTCGCGAATTGCCTAATGAGGGAAACCTAATGAGGGAGAGGGGGGGTGCACAAAAATTGAGCGTTCTCTTAATATGTTTATAATGTTAATTATCAATTTCAGACCTTAAATGAAGGTTCACATTAATAAAAAAAGTGTTTTATCTTTTGAGTGTATAAAAAAAGTATCGGCTAATATTAACTTTTTTTAGTTTCATTTAACTAATTAATACATCTCATCATCGTTATCAGTCTGAGGCGTTAGTAAGAAAAAGTTGAATATTATGCCTGTCATCACCGTCTTGACTGACCGAGAAAAGATCACGAAGGCCGAAAATGATACAAAGAGAGGGTGAGATTACTAACACGTCACTCTGTCCATGCGTTCATCTTGAGATGATTCGCCAAACGGAAGAGATTTGTAAGTCGCAATTTGCTGTTGCACGGATATTTGTGACGAACAAACCACGCGTATTTCGCAGAAAGTGGGGTGCGCGGGGCTTTTCATGACTTGCTAACTAGTCGTTTGAATGTGGGGATGATGGTCTCCTTGGCGTTCAAGGTTGCGGTTGTTCTCACTCAGAATAGCACGAGTATAAAGCGAATTTCTTAAGAGAAGTGAAAAAAACTAATCGAAAAGAAACATAATATATTAAAAGAATCCGATGTTGCAAAATGGTGAGGCGCTATGGTGGACGATGCAAGTTCAAAGCATGCTTCGCTGCAACGAAAGAGTATCGGAAAATCAGTTCACGTTCGTTAAATTCCGAGGTTCAGACCATACCGATATAACGCAAAAATTGCATCCCAGAATACTGTAGGAAGTAGTTGGTGTTATTTTTCATGTATTTCTTCTTGCTTACTAAGTGTGAGAGTAACAGTTTCAAATATGTTAATGAGATTCGTATTGCAAACTTGCGGCTTTACATATAACATCAGGTCATTATCAGGTTTGTGAATACTTTTATATATTAAATACCTTGACAGATGTTTTAAATAGTGTAATTTTGCATTGGGTTTAGATGATGTGAAGGAGAGAGCGTTTTCGCTTTATGTTCTTGAAAATGCATGTTGCTGCTTGCAAATGTCGTGGAGTAAAAGATGCAATTCACTTCAAAATTCATCACATTGCAGAACTAGCTTATGAATCCTTCACTCTCGGCATTATGTTTTATTGCACAAAAGTGCATTAATGTTATCTTGCGTTGAATATTTTTAATATATTGCGCTGTAGGATTTTTTTTTAATTCCACCTAAAATGTAAAAGAAAATTACCGAAATCAAATAAAGTAGATAACTTCCGCAATTTCAGTGTACGAGTAAAATGGATACATTTTCACCTCGAGTGATAGTGATATACTTTGTTCAGATGAAACCGCAATTTCATTCCCTCCGCATTCTGTTCGCTATCCCCAAAATATAATAATATTTTTAAGTTAAAAAATCATGAATTGCAAGTCTCGCTGTGAGCTTATTTCAGTAAAATTTGATAAAGCTATTTGAAGGATTTGAAAATATGGACGATTCTCTGGTAAAAAAGTAAGAAAATCGTAAAACATTGATAGTATTTTTTCAAAACCTGCGCTGTTGGAAAGTCGTATTTGTTAACTTAGTGAAAGTGATTATTTTTGTTTTGAGGAGAAAATCCAGTTGGGCGTTGGTGACGGAGGGGCGGGCGGTGATGGGCGAATAGGGGTCGTTGCCCAGAGGGGCAGCCTGCTGTGCTCCGGGGAGAAGGAAATTCTCCTCCCGACAATTTCGCAGACGCCGTGACGACAGTCCATTTCGCGAGCCCCCCCCTTTCAAAATGCGGTCGGGGAGCGAATGCGGCCCGGCAGTCCTTTACCACGAATTCCGCGCGTCACAGCAGTTCCGAGGTTGCGCTCTCTGGTGTCGAACGCAGCGCACTTGCTGTCCTTATACACGTTATATCCCTGCTGAGGGAGCGCGGGCAGGAGTGGTCTCGATTGGCGTTACGAGGCGGTGGCGAGGCGGGGAGAGAGGCAACATATTTCTCCTCTCCAACCCCTCCAAGCACCTAATTCTCAAGTAATAATAAGTTGTTAAATTTTATTTTCCATGTCGCATAATAGTTTGCGAGGAAAATCTTAAACATTCTTCAATCTCCCACAAAAATCGGCGAGGGCTTAACCTACAAAATACTAGTACATACCTTCTCGCTCTAATAGTTATAACGTTTGAAACTTTCGAAATGCTGAGTGTTGAAAGAAAATTAGCAATTGAGCAGCATGCTGCAATTGATTTAAGCGTCCTTTACTCTAACCGAGGAAAAAAAAATTAAAAAATTGGAGCGGTTCATGTGAATGTATTTTTAACTTGTCTTTACTTCGAGTAAAAATCATGCGAAAACTTCGTATTTTCAAAAAACGATCGTGACCTCATTTAGAGATCAAATTCTTTGGAGCAGATTTCAACGAGAAAAAAATCATCAAAATTGTGTGTTACAACGTCTTTAATTTTCGAAAATACAGTTACCTGAAAATGGGAACTGAGCCGTTTTTATTAGCATAAGTACTTTGTTCTATTCAAAGAAGAAATTGGAGCAGTTTGGGGATAAATAATTGTTTAACATAACGTACATAGTTCATGCAAAATTACGCGAAAACTACTACTAATCTATTTTCAATGTCAATGAATAGCGAAAAGTTATTGATTGGTATTTTGATGAATTTTCGTTGGACGACTCGTATAATTATTTCAGCGAAAAGATAGTTGAATATTGAGAGAGAGAGATATACTTTTCTAAATTTAAAATAAATAATTTTTTTAAGTTGGCTTTTTAAACTTTTGTTGTGTTTGCGATTTAAAATTTTGCTTTCACAAAATTACTTGCTTATCTGATGTGAAGTTTCGTTCGGAAATGTGCTATTAGGGCTGTTAGTGGTTCATACTAAAAGCCATGATAAGAGTCAAAATAATGAACAGTTGCGGCCGTAACAACAAAAGGTGAAAGGTTTTGGGCATTAACACGATAAGATACAGGGGACACGGTAAGCCTCTCGCTGAAGTGAGGCTTAGCTTCTTTCTGTCTTGTGGGCATTAATGAAGGACTGTAGAAGTAACAAGATGACACGCACCTCCACCAAAATCGAGATATTAACATTTACAAATAGCAGGAAGCATGCTATGGTTGGTATGGCTTACCTTGCTACTGCGCCAACCCTCTCAATTAATAATTTGTTAGATGTAGAGGATATTTGAATGGAAAACATAGCGTTATGTTCGCGAATTTCTTCAGCAAAGGCGATACTTTAGATCAATGCTCAATCAGCGCGTCTCAGGCGGCTACAATGTTGGTGGCAGGAAGAAATATCTCATACAATATAAGAGTATTGAGTGCACTCGCAAGAAAGCAAAACGCTTAATTTGTTGTTCTAAAAAATTGCTTAACGTCGCATATTGCATTCCATTCTAAAACGTTCTTTGAAATTGTATTGTACGGTCTTGCGCAACCAGTTCGGTTCCGGTTGGTGAGAAGAACGACCACGCTAAGGCTGCGAATAAAAGCACGGTATCCTGTTATAGAGGTCAATAACGAATTGCAGATCGCCTTTCGCCAACGGAAAGAAAGAGCAGATCCACCAGGTCATAAATCTCGCATGCGAAGTGCTGTTGCGACCCGCTATTGGCGGGCGATGCCATTCGTGTGAACACACGTTCGCTGCCGCCAGTTGCCCTGCGGGAAGGCATTGGCCTCTGAGCACCCCGCAGCTGGTGCATTTGGCAGAGCTTCCTCGACATTGAACATTCGAACGCAAGAGGGAAAAGGTCCAATTTTCTACGTTTTCATAATTACTGAGTTTCGAGTTGCCTAGAATAATTGGTATTAGAAATCTCACGAATTAATTAACAAAGTTCGAGATATAAAAGAATTTTGTTTTCAACGTTGGAATTATCAACGTTTTACCGGGAGGCCTCATTATCTCATTTTTATGATGCTAAACCCTAGATTTTGCTTTATATCATGTTTTCACCATTTTCCCTGCACTAAAAACTGTTAATGTACCTCGGAAACCTAAATATAATAAAAGAAAGGTGCTTATTAACAGGAATCTCCCCTACCTTAAGGTTCGAGATATCTACATTCCATTGTATCTACTAAGCGCGTTTGGAAATCCAGACATTTCCCGGATTTGCTTTGCCAAATTTTTGTGGTCGTGTCGATTACAGGATTCTGTACACAGCACATTTTCATATGAACCGCATTGGTTCAATTTCATAAATTTTTTACAGAGAATAAGGATGGTTTGGTCTAATTACTTTCTCGCCACTGCTTACGTAGTATAGAGAAAGTATTGCAATGCTGCGGCGAAAAACGGGGATCTTTCGACAGAAAACCTTTTATTGCCGGGAATGGAAACGAAGAAAGATGTTTAAATCTTTCAACACAGAATCACGTAACCCAACAGAATCAATGTTTTGTACCCACAAAATATAATTCGCAAAGCATTAATATCGCAAAGTCGAGTCACTGCAAAATGTCTGTCCGTCTGTCTCCGAAAAATTATAGCGGCTAAACCGTTAGGAGAATTTTCGCCAAAATCCGTCTTCCTCAATCGGTCTGGCTGATGTCGGGGCCAATTGAATTTGAAACCCATATTTTTTGATTTTGGGGGGTATTTTACATGAATCTCCTATGATATTATCAAACTTTTCAAAAAATGGCACCAATTTTTCAAATTAAATTTTGTTGTTCGATAGTGCGAAGGACGTTTAAGCAAATTGTGAAGGTTTCATTTTTCGGTAGAATCTCTAATTTTTCTAAAATTGCATTTTTTTTTCAGCGTCGTCTTATAACTAAAATATTGTATATATTTTTTCCTTAATGAAATCCGTTCTTTAATGACAGATTTTGAAACATGATTGTGTACACTTTTTCAAAAATTGTGTATTTTTCGGGTAATTTTGCATGATATGAAGACCATTCTTAATTTTTTAAATATATTTCTTCAAAAACACCATCAAAGCAAAAACTTCTTTTTTTGTTGAAAACTGACTTTTCGAAAATTGAAAAAAATTCAAACTTTTCCGGCGTTTTCCTACAAGTACAATTATGAAGATCATTTTTACTTTCTCGCGCACAGAAGGGACATCTTAAGAAGAAAAAGTTACGTAATGCTGCGCGAAAAAAACTACGAATTTTAGGCAGAAAACTCTCTCGCACCAAACCAAAAACCATCTCGATCAGGTTTTCGTCCAGTTTCCCTGATCCTCGAGCAAATGCTGAGATGGCCCCTTGTTTTGCTTCTGGTCATAAATGTAACTTCTCCCCGTAGCACGTCACACACAGTTTTTAACTGTTTTTGTGCTAAATAAATAAATAAATAAAAAAGTGAATAAATCCAGTTTCTAAACGTAGAAAAAATTCTCTAACACGTGGTGTAGCCAGAATCCATGTTTTGTGGGTCCTTTATTCCGAAAGGTCCGTCCGTCTGTCCGCCCGTCTTGTCTGTGAACAACACTAATTGGTTGGAACAACTAGGTTTTGCAGTTGTGGCTGCTTAATGCAACTGTATAAGCAGTCCGAAAATTTAATTTGTACACATAAGTACATTAACGTTCAGTAAGATCTAATTTGTATTACTTTCTTTCATGGCCTTTCTAATGTCTAGGATTTATAAGATTTACATTGATGGACGCGAACGGTGTTGACGATTTTTATTTTTATTTTAGTTATAATATGCAAAATTAAAAAAGCTATTATATTAATTATTAATGTCTATTGATTGTCTATTTAGTTATTTATATTTCGTATATTTTAATTGGAGACAATCATTCGAGAGAATAAATCAGAAACAAGTCACTTGAAAAGGAATATAGTATTTGGATTCCATAGTCACTACACTTCTACCCTCCTGTGGTAATTTCTCCTAGTATGCCATCTCTGCACAGGCTACAGTTTCTCCGTTGCATCAGAAAGAAATATTTCGAGTTAATGATTAAATTACAAATAACGAAAGAATTGAAGCCAGTGGCATTCATTATGTCATTTACGTCTGAATTGTTATTTCGAGTATTTAATTACTTTTATGTTTAAAGAATGTAATGCTGCAGACTAAGATATTGTTTGTCAGATAATACGTTTTTACGAATTGTGAGGTGATTAACATTAACATTATATTTAAAAATTAATGGTTTAAAGCGATAAGAAAATAAAACATTTGTTTAGGTAATGAATTCGTTGTTTGGAATGCATTCATAATGGAACATATTGGATGGAATTTTTCTGGATACTCCATTTATTTGTGAAATTATCCTTGCTTGTCAGTGTGATGTGCTGGAAATAAAATGTTTTAATAGTTTTAGTTCGTTAACTTTTTTTCTCAAAAAACTAACGTACGAATTTGGCAACAAAGATGAAAAGTTATAACAACTTTTTGCTTTACTGCTCTCCGGGGCATCTATAACTTTAATATCTTAATGAATTATGAAGAGACTAATTACGATTTTGTTTCGCTGTAAGTCTTCATTTAAAAGAAAATAAAGCATTTAAGAATGAACTTATAATATCATAGAGCTATGGCAAAAAATAATTGAATGTTCGAATGAAGCAATGGCCATAAAGAACGCCGTAGAAGAACTTTCATAAAACCACAATGCAAATTGAATAACGGTTCCATTTATGGCAAAAATGGCGCCTTTAGGAAGAATTGGTAAGAAAATATGTGCCCATTGTTGGCAGCTCCCATCGCTGCATGCGCGTTTTGTTGTCAGAGGTCATTGACCAGGTGTGTTGATATAGAAATGGGGTTACTAAGGGGGCGAGAAAGTATGTGCAGTTTTAGCACCACTAGTTTTTACTTTCCCATATACGTACTACATACATACGGAGTATTATACATAGTACAGAGAATATTACGTATTGCTGGGGAAGTACAAGTTTTGAAGTTCCCTGATACCGATTTTTTTCGGTGTCTTCCTACAACTCCGAAATAGAGATTTTTCTTTCCCAAGAAATTTGTTGTCCATAATTAGTTCTTTTATTAAGATCATGTACATTTTCTTGAAAATTTTAGTAGTTTTCGCGAATTAGTGCGTGCAATATGTGCAATTTTAAGAAATAACAAAAACAAGTTTTTCTCAAAACGGCTCCAACTTTTTTCTTTCAACTTTTGGTAGCAATAGTACTAAATTCATTCTGTAAGATCAAATAACACCATACTACCATAGCTTTTTGTTTTATCAAAAATTACAGACATGCCATTTTTGACTTTTCTCACGCCGTTAATATTTATATTAGCGGCAATTTGTTCACGTTAATGTTTTTATGAGTATATGTGCTTAAAATAATGTCATGTAAAATGTTTAGAAAACTCAACCGTTTTCTGTGAAAACCAGCGTAAAATTCCGCATTTTCAGAAACGCTCAAATGTCAATTTCTCAAAAACTGCTCCAACGTTTTACTTCATACTTTTCGAAAGAATGGTGCTAGTTGTGCTCTTTAATGACGTAATGTTCATTTCGGAGTATTTTTTGTTTTTTCAAAAATGACACAAAATTAATTGTTTTGAAAAGTCTGTCACGCTGTTGATATGCACATTTCCAACAATTTGTAAACACTATTGTGTTGTAAACTCTATTGTCAAATAAAGTTTACGAAAACTCAAAAGTTGTCTGTGAGAAAGAGCTTCAAATTTCGAATTTACGCTTGGACTTAATCGGCTGAAAAGCTGCAAAACGTCTGCAAATTTTTCAAAGAAAATTGCAATTTAGATCGAGATTTTACTGTTATTTAATACTGATAAAATAATATTTCCATTGTATTATTAAGAAACCGATAAATTGAGAAAATTTAAAAAGAATACTTGGGTGGCGATAGATGGCAGCTGGCACGAGTATTTGCCAGTTAGAATAGCTAGCCGAGACCAAAGGAAATAGAGAACTAATATGAGAAAGCCTGTGCCATTCTGTAGCACTATTAGTTCCTAATGAAGTATGTTGATCAAATCATCAGATCTTGAAATACGTTCTTGTTCAGTTGTTCGAAAATGAGCATTTTCGGCATAATTGTGCGTCAAACATAGGCAGCTTTTAAATTTTAAACAATTATTTTCTCAGGAATGGTCTTGTCCCATTCTCGGCGCACTGTCTATATATTTGAAAATGTATCGAAATTGTAAATTCGAAATTCCCGCGCTTCGTTTAGCGCACCGACAGTTCGTCCAATGGCAACGCAGCGGTAGGAAATTGTTAGGAATTTTTGTTATTGTTGCTGATGGTCGTGAGTGAGTCTTGAGATAGTCTTGTATGACTTAGTTAAGAAGTTAATGGATTTAACTTAAAGGACTCCTTCAACATGTGTAGGTCGAAATCTGGCCTCATAATTTTCCTGTAATTAAGTATTCACGATTTCTATTCTGTAAAAATGTTAGTTGCAGTGGGAGACAGCAAGTTATTAAAAAAACGCAAAACATTTTGCACTTTCCAAAACGCGGGTTGTCGTTCACGCGGGGTTTATGCAATCCTACCAACTGTCAGGAAATGTCCGCTAAAGGGTCGAGCGCTCCTAGGGTACGAGCTTCACTTCAGGGCAGCTAAGCACTAAGCGAATGACATTCCTCACGCCCTTGACAAGTTCGCAATGGCCGGCGGCACAGTTCCTCCTTATTCCTCGAGGCACTAGTTCTTCAACATTGAGAAACGGAAACCCGATGCAAAGTGTGCCCGCCAAATGGAAGTATGCGAACTTTTTGCCAACAAAATTTAAGTTAAAAGTGAAATATTTTCTGCTGCATGACTGTGTCTATACAGTTAGAGACTATATTGACCATGAAAAATGTTTATTGTAGTAACGATATATAATGCATTACTTTACATTTGTATTCAATAACTTTTAAAGAAAGAATATGTCTGTTACAAGTATTGTGCTTCAGCTTCCGGGTTAAGAACCTCCATCTCCATCAGGTTTTTGTCCACGTGTTTTGATCCCTTGAGCAAATGCTGAGATGGAGCCTTGTTTTTCTTCTTCTTTTTCTTTTTTTCTTGGACATAAATGTAGCTTCACAAAGTGCACGTTTTCTTTGAGCTCTTCATTTGTTAGTAGTGGTAGGCGTAGAGCCGGAGATGTGTTACTGTTCTGTTAGCAATGGAAAAAAAATCAAATATGGCGTTTACCGATGCAAATAGGTTTTCTTCAAACAGCGAAAATATGTAGTTTCTCAAATGTTGCTAACTTCGCGGTTTTTCAATTGTATTTTTATTTTCTTATTTTTTCTTATTTATTTTTTGAACGTTTATTCGTATTGCAACTATTTGTAGTTAAAACGTTGGGAACAGACAGTGGAGCTCAAGAACACACACGCAGATGGTACTTCTCCCCCCCGTACGTTACATACGGTATTTACTATTTTGAATAAATAAATTACATCATATTAAACTATTATTTTTGACACCGGCAAATAAATGTAGGATGCTTCTGTTGAATGCGTTTCTGATATTCCCCGGTGCACAGTGATACTAATTTTAGATCATGATCCATGCTGATGCCACCTGGTGAATTAGCCCGAAAAAACAAATGACCTGTGGCTATCATTGTTTCGTTCGACAAGACGCCTCCGGGCGACTCGAAAGCCAATGATTGGTTGATTTAAATTATAGTCAATGAGTCAGTCATTGCCCCGGGGTCCATTTGAAGCCGCCTTGCCGAAAGTCCTGCATATTCGTGTAATATATTGGGAGCTTTTGAAAATGGCAGCATTTATTAAAACAAATCTAAACATAAGATTTAAAAAAAATTAATATGAAATTTAAATATTCGCATTGGTTAATAGTACATTATAATTGACGTATAATTAATCGGGCTCTAATGGAGATTCTAGCGAGCAATAACAGCAATACGCGAATCGCTGGCAGCCAATACAGACGAAATTCTAAAAAATCTAATAACTAGGTTTTTTCAAAACTTTGAGGGGCAGCAGCTATTTTTACACAGCACACAAAAAAAGGGAATTCCTTTCTACAGGGAAAAAAATGTTTTATTTTTCGTCTGTCGGCCCTTGCGTTTGAACGAAATACAAATAATACACAATTACGGGTTTTTCATTCTTTATGTATCGGGAGTTATTTAATATTATCATTCACGCGTCGATTCCAAACTAATTTGTCAAATTAACACCGTTTCGTTAGCAACTTTCCCACTTAATGTAGAAATAGATGGATGGGGACGCGGGTGGAATTTAATATGAGAGAGTTCTCACACGGGTACGCTAATATCGTTTATTTTAAATAAAAATTATTATATTTACAACTTCAACATTCTGCAGGTTTTTGCAGAGAAGATAATTTCCTGAATGGAAACACTGGTTGAAAAAGCTTGATGAACGAGTACCGACGCCGGGTCTGGCGATCTTCTTTCGACCAGTGCATGTTGTGTTTGAACGACTGAAAGGTAATGTTGAACCAGCAAAACGTTCAGTAGGTGCCCTGCTTCTAATTGGCAGCGATACACGAAACATATGTTCTGTTCTTCTCTCGTGGCTCAAATATTTCCTTTTGAAGTTCCCTGGTAACGTGGACCCGGGTTCCCTGCTTTAGCATTATGAAATAAAATCGCGAGCAAGAAGAGAATGAAGCTTGTAGCAGAGAAATCGTCATCCAATATTTTTCAAAATAATTCGAAATGCACATTAATGCAATTCTGAATGTTATTTTAAAAAGACGGCGTTACTGTATTTACAATCATAAATTAAGAAACCCTTCTCATTTTAATTGTGTAGGATGAGGACGTTCAAAAGAATGTTAACTTTTGCAACTTCCAAAAGTGCAAAGATTTTGATGAAAATCGGACATTCGCCGTTTCTATTTGTCCATTACTAAACTCGTGCAATAAATAGCCCGTAGAGAAATACAATATGACAAAGACTCGTACTAGTCTCTTTTCGTAGGAGTTGGAGCTACGTTTTCGGGTTGCCCCACACCCATTCCGGAACCCATCTATCAGGGAGTCTCGCGGTAGCTGCGGCTTCTCTCGGGACACTATTATCTGTAAATACGTCCCTCGCGCTTCTCCAACACCACTCCGATATCTCCATCTTGTACCATTACACACATACAGGTGGTCCTATGTTGGCGCTTGTACGTTTGTTTCGGGTGTAGGGCTCCAGTTCCCTAATTTCACGCACATCTCACATAATTACAGGTCGGGCCAGGAAATTTTGGAAGGTTTCGGGTATCGATGCAATTGTTGGGAGATTGTGAACCCCACTTCACCACCCCGATTGAATACATTCATGCTGTATGCGGGTTTGGATCTCGCAGGGACTCACTTGATCATATATGTAAACGTTTTACAGTTCTATAATGTTTTAATAATAATAATAATAATAATAATAATAATAATAATAATAATAATAATAATAATAATTGGATGCTAGAAAATTTAAAATTCCGAGCAAATTGTTTTTATCGGCCAGATTTGCTTTGTATGAGCTTGCCATGGGGTGCAATGCAATGAAGTACAAGGTAATAAACCTGAAAACTGTTGGCAATCTCGTCTTCTTGCCGGGCGGGGCAGGGCGGAAGTGGGAAAAGGCGCTGGCGGGAGTGGAGGCGACGTTACGGGGATGAAGTGGTAGGTGTAGGAGCGAAGGTATGGGTGAAGGGGGTTGGGGCGGAGGCGGGGGCCGTTTATCACGCGGCGGCGGCGCCCGGAAGTGCCAGGAAGGGAACACGCGTCGCGGCGGCGCCAGAAGGGGCGTGTGGGCGTGGGCGTCGGATTGGGCGTGGGCGCGGACGGGCGACCAGCAGAAACGAGGCGCTGGCAACGCAGGGGCGGAAGGAGGCGGAACCGCAGGAATCAAGATTTATGAAATGTACGAGGCCCGCGAATCTGCGAGTGGCGACTTTCGTCCTGGTCTGGACTACGGCGCCATGTACCACCAATAAACGAATTTTGTTCACACTCTTAATAAAAATATTTCACACTATTTTGGATTTAGATTTACACGATTACTTGCGGTCACTCGGGCAACAGATCGGACTGTGTTTGATTAGTTTGATAATAATTGCATTGCCACCACTAAGTGGGCTTAGGGGCAAGATTATCAAAACCCACATACGTCGCACGAAAAGATCGTAGTTCTAAAATTCGTCAAAGAGAACAGGACAGAAGAGAACAGGTAAATTCTCATTTGTAAACAGAACAATACAAAATTGGAACGAATTTCCTGCATCAGTACTGGAGATTTTCCCTCAGAATGTGAATTTTTTTAAAAATTACATGAAATAAATTGTAATTGTTTTTAGAATATGTTAACATTAATTATTTTTTAATTACTATTGTTATTTTATGTCAACTTTAGAATGATAGGTTTAATATACTAAAATTAAAAAAATATAAAATTGTATTAAGTAATATGTAAGTATTGTAATATTCCTTTTATTGTTTGTGTTTTGTATTTGTAGTATCTACTTAGAAAACGCTATCACCGGAAAGATTCCATATATTCCTTAGTAAAAAAATAAATATTCTATTATATTCTACCTCATGTACTTGTGTGGTAGGGACGGCGCCAAATCCCACACACTACACTAAAGGGACTATTGACTTTTGGTCTTCTCAGACTATCTCCAAGAGGTCTGTTTTTCTTACTTTTTCGTTTTTTTTCTCTAAAAACTCATTTTCTTTAAGTACTGTAAAAAAATAATTGAAATAAATTTTTAAAAGAAAATTTCTTACAGTTTTTGGATGAATCCCTTATTTTTAAACCACTTACCACGCCAACAACAAACGTAAATTGTCAATCGTGAGATCAACATTTGTATCTGACGCAGAAGTCTGCCCCCAAGTCAGGTACCGGTGTGCGACAGCCATCTGCAATTCTGGGTCTCTGTGATGCGCATAATGCTGACAGAAGAGGAATTTCTCGGCGTAGAGAAGATGGAAATCACTAAGCGGAGCGAGATTTGGGCCGTAGGGTTGATGGTCATACTATCAGCCACACCCGACGTGACTCCCAGCACCATAAAATGCGCCAAAACAAAACATCGATGCTAATAAATCCCCTTCCCAAAGCTAATCCATTTTTCAACTAGGACTACTGACCATTGGAAGTTCACGCGGGGGAGGGGGGGTTAATTTGAAAGCGATATCGAATTTTAAATTTAATTTGAGATTTTGCTCACAAAACAGAGTCAAATCATTAGGACGATTAACGAAAATTGGATTACCTGATTCTATAATTCAAAAATAATACATTATTCTTCATCGACAAAAACTCTATTTTATTCCGTTTCCACCCTTGGTTACATTGGTGTGCTGAATAGTCAATTTATAGGTATTATAATAGGGATTTGTTATGATGATCCTTGTTTTTTTTATTTAAAAATATAAACCACGTAAAAACATCAGCCTCAAAACGGCGATGTTAAATATATCGATTTTATGAAAGCATTAGCATCTACGTCGCACCTACCCAGCAGCACTTCTCCTGAGAGGTGGTTATAGACATCGTGTACTAGAAGAGAAATAATGTAGTTCAAACATTTGAGAGAGAAAAAAACTATCTTGAAATTTCTGGCTCATGTGCCGTGTCAAATTCATTACTTTCCGTAATATAAGAAAAGGTTTCTCCTGCTTCCTTTTTTTGAACGCTTTTGAACGAGATGGAACAGTTATTTCCACCGTCGTCAGTTTCAGGACAATTTCTGTGTACATTCTCCGAACTACGCTTGAATTTAGGGCCATTTCATGGAAAACCGGTCATTTCTCTTAAAACATTTGTTCTCCATGACAAAACTATGCTTCGATTTATTATAATGGCACCTCATGATGAAGTCAGGTTGTGTTGCCACACACTAGCGCGGTTAGCGCGTTGGAAGCACATGGGTGCGGCCACCAGCCCCGTTGGGAAGGACGTTCGTCAACCTTCACCACTTTAGTTTCTTATTTTTTTAAACATATTTATTTTTCATACGAAAGTACATAGTTTCGTATGTATTGTATTGCTTACAGCTATTCTTATTTCCTAATCTAAAAATAAATCTAACTACAGGAAGCGATAGGAAGCTACAATTGGCGCCTACTGTTCACCATTGTTGAGAATGTTTAAGAAGGCGCTGAAAGGGTAACGGGTATTTATTCGTGTTGGAGTGTAGCCTGTTGAGGCGAGGTTGTAGTGGCTGGCGTGTTGTACGAAAGAGTTGATATTTGAATAAAAGTTATTGGGGAGATGGGCTATGTGTTTAATGATGGATTCTGTATTCAATTCTTTGTGTAATTGTATGTTGGATATAAACCATGGTGCATGAGTTGCTAAATGGAGAAATCTATTTTGTATTTTTTGCAGTTTATTTATGGTTGGCTGATGCGTTGGTCCATACGGGGCATGCGTATAGCATTAATGGTCTGATTATTGATTTATATATTGTTGTAGCATTGTCTATTGATAGGCAGCTTTTAGAATTTATTAGAGGTTTTAATTGCGCTATTTTGCATTTTGCTAGTTGAGTTTTGTTTGTAATATGGGAGTTACAGTTCAGTTTTGTGTCTCAGTTTAGCCCAAGGTACTTGACTGACAGTGAGGAGTCCATGGAATTGTCTTGTTGAATATAAAGGGGGAGGGAGTGTAGAAGTGCTTTAGCGAGATTATTTTCTCAGTTGATTTTGTTAGGTTTAGTTCAATTTTCCATAGTGTTGACCAGTTATTTATTATTTCTATCTATAAACATAAACATCTATCTATAGATGTTTTTGTATTTTTTTGCTAATGGTTTTAATTGATTGGCTGGATTTGTAAATTACTGTGTCTTCTGCAAATTGTGCTATGTAGGTCTGGTTTGTAGTCGGAATATCTGGCGAGTAAATATTAAGTAGAGTTGGTGAAAGTGGGGAGCCTTGTGGTAGGCTCGCTTGTATTTTACGGGGGTTTGAGTTGTGCTTTTCACCATTTTAGTGACGTTGAAGCTCCCTATTGGAGACTGCATCCCCTCCCCCTTTTTCGTACTTGACCTTACGGTGCCGTAATAAGTAAATCGAAGTGTACAATATCCTTCGATTTTTTTTTAACGTGGCGCTTCAAGGTCACGCAGGGAAGAGGAAGAGGAAATGCAGACTCCAATAGGGAGCTGTAGAGACGTTGGAGCACTCTACTGAAGTCTCCCTTCTCTCTCCCTTTTCCGTGCGTGACCTTGAGGCGCCATGTTTAAAAAAAAAAGAAAGTATAAATGTTTAGTTTGAAGTTCAAGGTAACTGTATTAACAGATACGAGGCGTGGTTTTGTCGTGTTTATTTTTCCATAAAGCTTTTGCGATCGCATTGTGGCCATCTTCAGTGCGATTCTGAGGTGGCGGGGGGCACCGGTACAGCTGTGCGACAAATCAAGGCCTCATATCTATTTCCATAACGATGCCAATGTATACACCACACCATTTCCTTTAACTACATCAAGTGAAAAGGCTTGAAAATTATCACTCGTAGTATATCAGCACTGCTATGAAAAGTCTTGTTCGAAATGGAAGTGGCTTTACTGTAAGATTATTTTGAATTCGGAAGCTTATACTGCAAAAAGGAAATGATTTTGCTGTAGCATCACTGAAAAGTAAGTTCTCTTGTGAATATGTACAGCTTTTCGTGGTACTATGCAATCGATGACGTACACAATTTTAATTTTTCTATCCCTCCCGTGACCGTAAAACGTCAAGAAGGTACTGAATGAAATCTACATTTTCGCTTCTATTAATTTCATCATGTACAATTTTAACAATGACATTTAATGTATTATATGTGATTTGGATTGTATAATTGTAAAGAACCTGTAACAAGTATTGTACTTCATATTTTGGGTCAATGACCCCCATCTCGATCAGGTTTTCGTCCAATTTCCCTGATCCTCGAGCAAATTTTGAGATGTCCCCTTGTTTTGCTTCTGGACATAATGTAACTTCAAATTAACTTCTCCTCATAGCACGTCACGCAGTTTTTAACTGTTTTTGACGTAAATAAATAAACAGCATTGTATGAATACCCAATTGCAGTCACCGCGTCGTATTATAAACTACTAATTTTATCTACGGCTAAAATACGAATCGGACAGCTTTGGTGGTCATTATTTCATATACATGAATTGAATTCAATGGCAGAGCTTTGTAATTTGCACCACGCGTATATGGAGTTGCGAGAAATATTAAAGTTCTTCCAGAGATACAGAGCATTCATTCTGGACTCAGCGACTCACAATAAACGTCAATAACCTTATCTTGATTTCCATCAGTAGTGATGCAATTATATACGTTCCATTATGACAAGAGTGAATTCAAGGAAGCATGTCGAACTGATAAAATGACGGAAATATTGACACTAATTATCCACGTGGTATAGCTGGCCGTAGTGTCACAGGAGGATGCAAAACCTTTCGAACGCGATTTATCTTTTTATTCTTAAGTGTGTCATCTTAGTACATGTGAAAGTGCAAGATGCCACAATTGTTGTGGTCGGACATATCTTCAGACGTCGTTAAAGATGGCGGAAAATAATAATTTTGACTCTGATCTCTCTGTAACCTCTCGTTTGATCGTTTTGCTTTTACTTTAAATTAAACGTAATAATGTGTTCTTTAAGAAACGCTTTTGATACTTTTTGATATATCATACAGTTTTTTAGAGCGCATTTTTTAATACATGTAGAAAAACATTACTCTGGAGGTATAAAAATGGCAATTTTAAACTAATTTTGAAAATGTTCCCTGTGAGACAATAATGGATTTTGATGCCATTTTGTATGTCGGGCCCCAAAGGTTTAAAAGAAATTTTTAAGAAGTTGTTGATTCATGAATAAAATAGATTTTAAGATCTGGCGATTTGTTTGACCCCCTGCACTGTCGATGTACAATTCGAGAATCAGATTTTCACAACTTTGGGGAAACTATTTCCTTCTGGATTATTGGTAAACACATGAAACGAGCTTACTATTACATTTCTCTCTATTCAATGGAACTAATATATTGTTTAAAGGAAGGTAGAAAAGTGGATTTATTTGTCAAATTTTGCGTACAGTGCCCCGAGTTAGTCAAAATTGGAAGAATTGTCATGGCGGGGGGTTTATAATTAAGGTAAAAGTTTCCACCGTTTTAAGCTGAGTTCTTTTTTCTTTTTTTTTCAAGCAGAAATGTGTAACTTTCAAAAATATTTTCTTTCGCATTTCTTGAAAATATATTCCAAGATTTCATTCCAGAGACCATAAAACACTATTATTACACTTCTAAAAAGTCATTGCCTTTTTTTTATCTCACCATTTTCAACGGTGATATAATATATATTTAATTTAACGATGCATCAACCGCACGCCCTGTCTCGTATTATTTGGAAAGGTTATGCAATAACTACTTGAACATGCATTTGTATAATTTAAGAAAAAGTAAAAGTTTGTCATGTGAGGCAGTGTATGAAATTCTATGTACTCAAAGAAATTCAAGAAAAAAATAGGAAAACTTTTCTAAAAAATGTTTTTACAATTGCCTTTATAACACGCAAAATTACTCAAAATAACTCATAAATAGAAAAAATCATTACCATACTTAAAGATTGAATTTTAAAGAACGGATTTCCTAAAGAAAAAATCTGCCTTCAATATTCTAGCGGTAGAACAACACCCAAAATATTTCAAAATCTTTTACAAATTGAGATAATTCCAGCGAACAACGCACCTGTGCTATTTCTATAAGTGTACTTTACCCTGATTCTTTTTAACTGAAAAAAATATTAGAACACTTTTGAGAACATTTTGAAAATGTTGTTGGGGCTTCATGTAATGAAGCCTCAAAACCAAAATATCGGTTTGAAATTCATGAACCGGCGAAATGAACCAGATCGATTAGGGAATATCAATTTCGGGGAAAATTCTGCTTGCGGTAGCTGCTAGTGTTGCTCAGGCACAGGCAGTTACACGTTTGGTCCAACACATCCAAATTTTCGGTATCAGGGACGCATGAAACGTGCATTCTGACTACTCAACGTGTTAAAATAAATAATTTACTTGGTGTCCGGACAAGAGTTATCCACTTTTTCGGTATCGAGAACCTACAATATGATTTTTTTCTGCCGAAAAATCTCCGTTTTCGCCAAAAAATGCATGCACAACGTTCTTAGAGTACGTCAGTAGTATGCGAAAAAGTAAAATTTAATGTTAGTTCCATTGAAAGAGAGAAAAAAGTATGTAAGTAATCTCAGTTCCATTTGTGCAACAGTAACGGAGCATAAAATATTTTCCCGCAAAGATGCGAAAATCTAATTGTTGTACTGTACTACTGTAACGCTGTACTACTGTAACTATGCTGCACGGGGTCAAACAACTTGCATAGCTCAATAACTATTACAGCAATGAAGCTACAACCCGCAATACAAAATGGCATCAAAACACAAGATGGTCGTGCGGAACGCTTTTCTTCAATTAACTGAAGACGACCATTTATATATCTTCAGAGTAAGTTTTCATTTCACGAATTCAAAAAAAATGTTCTCTAGCTCAAAAAACGGTGCGAGATATTAGTGTGGAAGGACGTTCATTAAAAAACTCGTTATTGCCCTTCATTGAAAAGAAAAACCAAACGATCAAACAAGAGGTTACAGAGGTAATGAAGTCGATATTATGTCATTTCCCGCTATCCTTCAAGGCGTCTCATGATAACCACGACCACAACGTTTTGTGGCACCCTGCACTCTTACATATACTATGGTTTCATATTTAAGAATCTAAAAAGAAATCGTCCGAAAAGTTTGACATACTCGTGTGTCACTGCGGCTTACTCGACTACGAATGGAAGAAGTGGCATACTCACAATGGCGATATTCAAAAGTGGCTCGACGGCGGTTCTATGATTGATTGATTGGCGACTGCGGGCATCTCCCCTGCTGAAGTTGTTGGTCCTGTAAGGGTAGTGCTTGTGTTTATCGCCAGAGATGGTGACCTTCCCCCGCTGGCTGCCGAGAACTGGCGCCTGTGGCGTCATACGGGTGTAATCGCACACAGACGAGAGTGGTTTGTAAAACTGTAGATTTATTAACAATCTAGACCGTAGTCTCAATTTAACAAGTACCCTGCTCATTAAAAACCAAATAAATAGACCCACTACAAGGAGAGATTATTTAAGAACGGCTACCACACCGCAACATACCACCGATGTTCCCTGTATGAAGCCGCTCTACTTAGACCCATCTCCGCGTCTCGCAATGTCACGACAATAATTGCCGCCCCTCGCCCTAGTGCACCTACACGCACACGACACGCGTTCACTTGTCGCCGACGCCGCTAGAAGAAGAAGACTGTGCATGGTTCTCCTGCCCTTTATATAGCCCTTGTGGCTACCAGCCCCCCATTGCTCCTCCCCAAATGCACTGCTGCTCCCACTACGTCCACGGAAAGTCCCAGTGCGTCATCACTCCGCCCTTTGTTTAACATCCGGCGGTTTGAGCGTGGCACGACGCCACACGCCGACCTACGTCGACTTGCAGGGGTTTTCACTGGCCAGGTATCTCCACTAGCGTGGCTTCGCCCTAGCCGGGACAAGCTTTAACCATCCCGACGTGCGTGGTAGTGTAGTGCATGGTAGTGTGTGTAAGTATGGGGTGAGGATAGATAGGACAAGGAAGAGGAAGGAAAGATCGCGCGCAGTCTATGTCCCGTTTGTTAGGGTACTGCTTCGACATTCGCCTGATATTGGGCAGAAACCATGGAAAACAACGATCAGAGCAACCGGCCGCTAGAATTCTCCTCTACACATCGTTTGAAATTGTCCTGCAGCTATGTTCTAGTATCGGAAATGTGCCTGTGTCGGGACTCCAACCCGAAGACCTCCCGAGAAGTGACATCAGATACCCTGAGTCACCTTCGCAGGTCGATGTCCATTGTAGGAATTGCGTGCATTTTCTGTGACACGAAGAACCGTTCAGTCTTAAGGCAAACAATTTTCCGAAGAAAAAGAAGAAAGAAAAAAAACCTATTGTACTTATCGAAACATCAGAGATTTCAATGAAAATGAGATCTGCACCATTCTCTTGGTCTCCTTTACTCTGTCCGAGGACAAAGTTTAATAAACCAATTTGAAGCAATTTATGGGACAATTTAAAAATAATGCTGAGGCTTTTTATAAAGTACCGCCACATGAAAATATCCGTTTCGAACTCAGAGGGCCTCGAGTTCATTTAAATTGATCGAGGAATATCAATTTTGGAGAAAATCGTCTGATTGGTTCAGGCATCAGCGTTGACCACAGACGGACGAACAGACAAGAGGGTGTGATGGAGGAATGGACGGACGGACGGACGGACGGACGGACGGACGTTCTGCCGTCAATCGATTTTTCGGTACCGAGGACACAAAATAGGGAATCTGACAGCGCAGCGTAATACAGAAAGTAAAACTTACTACATGCAGGAAGAAGATTTATCCGCTTTTTAGGTACTTTTTCCCGCAATTGCGCTTCTAAAATTTCAATAGTTCAATTAAAAAAAAAATTGTTTGCCTTTAGAAAATCTGTTCTTTAAAGACATATCTTGAAATATTCATGTACAGTTTTTCGAAAAACAGTAGCTTTCGCGTAATTTTACATGAAGAATATGCAAGTTTTATCTCAAAAACTGTTCCGGACCATTTCTTTAAATTTTCTCCTCGCATGTATCACAGGACGGTAAAAAATCGTTGGTTTTATTTTCGGTGAACTCTCTTTTCCAAAACTGCAAAATTTTAACCTTTCAGACACACAAAATCGAAGACCTATGTTTCTCGCGTAAACAAAATCTGTTCTAAATAATAGGCGCTTTAAAAAAGTCATGTAAAATTTAAAAAAAAAATTGTATAATTTATGCTTGAAATTTATGTAATTTATAAATTAAAAATCTCGAAAACCCCATCAATATTTTTCTTTTTTTTCGGGGTTAGAACAAGGAGCGTTTAAAAGATTGGCACAGGTGTTATTTTCGTTGGACTCTAATTTCGAAAAATTTCAAATTTAGAAATAATGTGAGAAAGTTTGTGTTGTTGTAGCCACACTAGTTTGTTTCGACAGTAATATTGAATGGTTGCAACAGTAAGTTCTTAGAGAACAAAGTTCATACTAGATAAAAAGATCATGCTAGATCTGATTTAAGAATGATTCCAAATATTTGCAATGATACAACGCTTGTGGAACCTACTAATGTTACAGAACTAATACTGAATAAATATGTAGGAAGCTTTATGCAACTGGCAATAACCCTTTTAATTAAGTTATTTGATAAAGCAGCAGCTAGATTTTCTCCTAAGAAATAATATTAACAAGCAAAGAAATGGTACAAAATGCACTTGGACAATTTCCCAGATTTCATATCAATGGAATTGGTATTTTATTACAGAACATTTTCACGAAGTTTTGTTAAATTATTTTTTCTTAACATATAGTCCTTAGCAAACATTTTACTGTTGCCATTCTGAAAAAATTTAACCGATATTTGAAAACGAATGTAATATCTTCGTGAAAGTCCCAATTGAAAATCCAGAAAATTATTTATAGAAATTTTGGTTTCCATTACGTTAAAAATAATTTTTTAAACATTAGCCTAAGTTTTGTTTTAATTTTCCGACAAAAATTTGTTGAGATCAACGATATTCGTCTCCTCCACCATCTAATCGTGTACAGAAAATACCGAGAACACCGACGACTAATCCCGTGGGTTTCCAATGCTTGTGCCTAATCTGCCGGTCGGTGGCGCAGGCAAGGTCGCCCTTTCTGCGGCGGCGCGCCCGCTCCGCTTAACCGCAGGAAAGCCTTGGCCACATCGTGAGGCACCCGGGCCGCGCCCGGCCGGGACGCGACGAGACGAGACGAGACGCGGCTATTCGCGTATCAGGCAGCCGCGCATTATAACGCTTCCAGGGACTGAGCTTTTCTCGCCGGCTACGCGCCGCGGCGGCGGCGGCGGCGGCGGCGCTGACGGCCCCGGGCCTAGCCCAATGCAACGCCGCCGCCCCCGTCGCCCGTGCCTCCGCGGCAGGCAAACGGACGCTCGGAGCAACACCGCGCCATCGGGACATGACGTCACGCCGTGTTTCGCATCCATCATGGCGGCGCCGGCTGTCATGCACCCAGCTAGTGGCGCGCCTGGCGGCCGCTTCGGACGCGCTTTCCCCACCGGCGCGAACCCCTCCGCGATCGACGGAAGTGCCCAGAATGACGACAAAAAAAGGTGAGGGAAGCAGAAGCAAAAGAAAACCGCAGCCGACAACTGCGTGCTCAGCGCTGAGCGAGCGGCCGCCAACCGATTCCGTCGGAATGCGCCGGCGTAATTTCTCGGCGCGCGCCCGCCCTGGAGTGCTCGCCAGAGTTGCCTCGCGCCCTCCCCTCGCCCGCCTTCGCCTCGCCCTCGCTCCCCTCGCCCTCCCCTCGCCCCGCCTCCCCTTACCCCTCCCCTCGCCTTCGCCCTCGCCCTCGCCCTCGCCCTCGCCCTCGCCCTCGCCTCGCCCTCGCCCTCTCCTCGCCCTCGCCCTCCCCTGCCCTCGCCCTCGCCCTCGCCCTCCCCTCCCTCCCCCTCCCCTCGCCCTCGCCCTCGCCCTCCCCTCGCCCTCCCCTTCGCCCTCGCCCTCGCCCTTGCCCTCGCCCTCGCCCTCCACCTCCCCTCCGCCCTCGCCTCCCCTTACGGCCTCCCTCAGCCCCTGCCCTCGCCGTTCGCCTGCCCCGCCCATCCGCCCCAGTCGCCTCCACTCGCCCTACGTTGAATCCCTCGCCCTCCCTCGCCCCTCGCCCTCGCCTTACCCCTCCCCCTCGCCCCTCGCCCTCGGCCTCGCCTCGCCTCGGCCCATCGGCCTCGGCACATAGCTCTCAAACCTCCTCCCAGCGCACCGCCCACGTCCTGCCATGTGCCCTGCGACCTTCGCTCTCGTCTCCGCCTTACCCCTCGTCCTGCCCTTGCTCTCCCCTTACCACAGCCCCCTCGGCCTTCGCCCACGCTCTTAGCTCTCGCCCTCGAACCTCGCTCCCGCCCACGCCCACACCCTGGCCAGTGCCCTCGAACCTCGTCCTCGCTCTGCCCGTCGCCCATGGCCTAGCCCTCACCTACTCTCGCCCTCGTCCTTTGCTCAATCACTCATTGCGACTGGACCTTTCTCATTCCCTTTGCTCTCACTCTTGCCCTTGTCTTTGCCCTGCCTCCGCCCTCGCCCTGCCTGGCCTTCGGTCTAGTCCTTGCCCAGACTGACATTGTGTTCTTCATCCTGGGACCATTTCCTGCCAGAACCTGTGCTCTACTTAGGCGGGGGGTTGTATTGCTTATGCAATTGGCCTGTCCTGACTACTTCCTCTCTGCCTACTACTACAAACTTACCCTTGACTTGTTTATGCTATTCTCTTATACTTACGTGCCTTCGTTTTATTCTCTTATTTGACTCTTTTTCGCCCTTACTCATCTATTCAACTCGCGCCCATTTGCTATTTCCTCTTGCCCACAATCTGTTTCGCCCTTGTCACCGCTTATCCCTCACTGACGCTCACTGCGAGGTGCTTTGCAGCGCAGGGGCGTGTGGTCGCAGTAGTGCAATGCCGCCACACTTCCCTGCTGTGGAGCCATTCCTATCCTTTCGGACATCTATGGCTGATCTGAAAATGAAGGAAAGGGGAAAAAAAACATGGTCAGGAAAGACAATAGCCGTTCGGCGCGCTTTTGGCGTTGTTTACCGCAATTTTCATGCAAGTATTGGCGTCTCGGCTATTGACGCTCACTCGTTCTAATCGATCCCTTCACCTTGGCCCTCGGTCACGCCCTTACCACGCCCTCTGACTGGTTGCTGCCTTCGGGTTGGCTCTCGCCACCCTCTGCTTCGCCACAGCTCTTTCAGCATAACACAGGCCTGCGCTGTCCTCTCGAACAAGATTCATCGCCAAGCACGTTTTTGCCTCCACTTTGGCCTTTCGCCTAATGCCTTGTAGTCCTGTCAATTGGAGCTCAAAAGGCCCGATCCAGGAAATAAGTTCTCCCAACGGTTCTATAGTTTTTGAAGGTGCTGGATTCTAATTTGGTGTTTACCACCTCAAGAAGATCGGCTTTACAGAGAAAATTGCAAAAACTAACTTAAAAATTAGCTGTTTTTAGATTTTCGCTTATACCTTAAAAAGGTTTTATCGAAACAAGTGTTATTTAAAAAAAAAGTGAATCAAATGCTCTACCAAATGACTTCATGAACATTAAATTTTTGAAAAACGATTGGGACGCTAGAGCGCGCTGAAAAATGGCGCCAAACTTTTTGAGCCTCTGGACAAAGCGGCAGAAGAACTCATTCCAGCCAACCTATCTGGCGTATATACACTTAATCGAACATAAAGTTCTTGCAGAAGTCTGTATGTAAATCACGAAGTGAGTGGCGTATGTGGATAGTTTCTCCATTTCCTTTGAGAATATCCTGCCTTTCAATCCAGAAAGAACTTTTAAAATAAAATAAATAATTTGTATTCTATTATTCCTTCATTTTTACTTTCGTGCGCTTAAGAAGGAACTTCTTAAGAAGAAAAAGTTGTGTAATGCGAAAAAACTGCTAATTTTCTGCAGAAAACTCTTATTAGAAGGCCGTAGTAACAAAAAAGTGGATAAATCCAGTTTATAAATTTAGAAAACAGTCCTCTAACACGTGATGTAGCCATAATCCCCGTTTTGTGGGTCCTTGATACTGAAAAATCGATTGAAGGCAAAACGTCTGTCTGCCTATGAACAACGCTAAGAGATAAACCGTAAAGCTGTTTTTCTTCAAAATTGATATTCCCCAATCGATCTGGTTGATGTCGCGGCCCCTTGAATTTGAAATCAATATTTTAATTTTGGGGGCTACTTTGCATCTAGACCCTGGGACATTTTCACAACTTTCAAAAAAATGGCGCCATCCATTTTGATTAAATATTGTTGTTATATAGTCTGAAGGACGTTTGAGCGCAGGTCTCATGTTGGTTGAAAACTCGTTTTGTCGAAAATTGAAAAAATTTTAATTTTAATTTAAATTTTTTTCGACCATTCCTACAACTAGAATTATGAAGATACATTTTTCTTAATTATATCTGTTTATCAAAAACAGATTTTCCAGTATTGGACATGTTGAATTTTTCGAAAATACGAGTATTTTTGCAGTAATCAGGCGTCAAAGTTAGTCGCCCGCTCTGAAAATCCTGCGCTTCCTTATCGTAATTTTAGGTGTTTTGAGCCCACTGCATGCTACGTAAGTTAAAATGTGTATGTTATTTCACATTTCTTTGTTCGTTTTTTATATTGGAGCTTTTGCTATACGTTTACAAATTAATTTTTTAGAAATCATTTAAAACCTATTTGATATAAATATGAAATAAAAGATTGCTAGCCTGGAATCGCCCGCACCCAATTTACCTAGTTTGAAGCTACAAAAGTTAAAATTAATATATTTTTCATATTTCATTTAATAGTATTTATATTAATTTAAAATAGCGCCCTTTAATTTTGTTAAATGTGAAAACGAGTAGATCAACGGTCCTTGTAAGTGGTTGTTACACATTGTTGTAACGCCGCTCAAATAACAAAAGACGATAATGACGGATACTTTCGCGGTAATAAATACGAAGCCATTTTGTATATTTGTAAAATATTACAATACCATTGTGTTCAATAATTGCTTTTATATATTTTTCAATATATTTGTTTGCCAACGCTATCAATATCGTGTTATTAATTAACTTTATTTTACTTTGTCGCATTCTGCTCATTTTCCGCATCAAATGTTCTAAGATTTCAAATGAATTTTATAAAACATAATTCGGAGAAAAATAAATTGTGGTGTAATAGTATTACATAACCATTACTAATGAAGAGAAAGTACGTACTGTTTTAGCACCACTAGTTTTAATGTATTTGTTGTATGTCTGTTTCTTATGCATTCGTACATTTTGTTGCTACATTTTCATGCCTAAACCTTCCATTTCAACAAAGAGAATCCATATTTGATTTCCATCGCAATGTATTTCCATGAAAATACTATCCAATACCAGAGTATCCATCACAGGTATCTGACGTTAGTAATACCATTTTATAGTCGGTGTAAAAAGTGAGTGGATATTTATGCATTGTCTCTGTTATGGGTCAGTGCAAAGTGCGCAGTGGGAGTCAACATAAAGAAAATATTTATTCCTGTTTCACAAAAATATATACACAGCTAAACCAAAACCTAAATACTAATGAAAATCAGAAACACTGCATCGAAATGGGCTGCAAAGTCTTTGGAGACCTGGAAGTAAGGTTAAATAATATGTATAACGTTGAAGAAAATGGAGAAGTAACAAAACTCTTTCAATTGTGGAAATGAAATTTTGAAGTCACGCACCTGTAATGCTCAAATATTTTGCAATACACCAAAAAATTCTTATTAGATAAAGTGATCGATAAATACAAAATATTTCTCCCCATTAATAATTAAGGCTGTGAAAATACAAAATGTCTACTTTCCTGCTTGTGTGAAGTTTCGGAGGTAGTAAGTTAGTGAAGAAAATAAGCTAGTTAAGAATATTAAACGTGTTTTTTAAGATAAGCTAATTTTAAGTTATTTCTGACTGTTATTCGATTTATTCCCAAAGGGGTCATTTGGCTGCTTTGCCCATATTTTCAGAAGCTTTCGTGCGGGCACATACAGCAGGGCCAGTATGGTTGTTCCGTTATGTAAATAGGCGAGGTCGGTGCCGTTTTTCGTCATCAAAAAAGTACTTTGGAGCAGATGGCTTACGACAAGCCTCAGATATTCATAGTTTTTATTAGTCGAATCTTTAAAGACTTCGACTCGGAGGAGCTGATGAAGCGAAGACATCGCGATCTAGTTATCCTTCGAATAACGTTGCAGGAAACCGTCTGTGTTTGTTGTTGTTCATCCATTGCCATCATCATTTCACCGGTTTACATCAATACATAGAAGAATGCAGCAACGTAATGGGCCTGAGGAGTCGTTTCGCCAATAAATCAAGCCGTGGACAGATGAGATCGCCTATCCACTTCCCTTCAAGACGACCGTGACATCCGCCGCGCCCCACCGTAATGAAGAGGACGTTGGGTGCTGGCGAGGAACATGTTAAATGAGGCGACGACGAAAAGTTGAGCAAACGTGCCCCGCGCCCGCGGGCGCCGCTTCCGATTACTTTGTTACTGTGGTCAGGAACCGCGAAGGAACATGAGCTTTCGAACGCGGGCTAGATTTTTTTTCCTCAATGTAATTGCGCATTTCCTGCCACGTTAGGGAACATCTCGGCTAGTTTTAGTGCGCGGGTGTCCCGCGTTCGCCAATTTACCCGGCCTTTCCTGCCATTATCCAGACTTACAACGCTCTTCATCTTGCGGCGCGCCGCCGACTTCCGGCTATTTCCGGTGTCGCAGCCTCTGGGAGGTCAGCGCATCGAGGTAGAACCAAATCGAATTTTGAATTAAAAGTTATTTTCAAAAATTTAATGGGCACAAAAAAATGTGGAGACTCATGGATCCAGAACCAGTTTGCTTGCAGTTAAAATTATTACCGCCATGGAATTTCGTAGTCTTGCTGATTTAATACTTGTTCTAGTCAAATTCATGAACGTGCGTTATGGATACAAGACAGGGAGACATTTCCATGTTAACAGCCAATCGCAGAGCCAGATCAACGTTAAGTTTGCGTTGAGTGCTGCAACGAGCTACTGTGTTGTTTTGAATTAGCGTCTATCGCACATGGTTATTGCGAAGTTTTCCTTTTTTCCTGACGCTGAAGAACATTCGCTTCCAAAACTAGGGTTCGATTTCGCGAAGTAACCAGGGCGGCTTGGGAAATGGCTAGTCGGGCTAGTCGCCACCGCCACCGCTGCTGTTGCCGCCGCCGCCGCCGCAGCAGCAGCAGCAGCAGTCGACGCGTCAAATCCGGCAGGGTTTCGGCGTGGCCCCTCAACGAGCATAATCGACCTCGATATCTGTGGGAGCCCTGCGCCGCCGCCGCCGCCGCCGCGCCGCTTCCGCTGGGACGCTCGAGGCGACGGTGGCGGTGGCGGTGGCCTGTTGTGGCGTTCTCGGCATATGCGATGGCTTTGAAGGGGGGCGGGGAAGGTGATGGTGACGCTAGTGGCGTTGGCGTTGTCAGCGTTGTTATCTGGGGTGGCGGCGTTGTAGGCCTCTGCAGTGACGTTGAGAGACTTGCGGCGGGGCATGTGCAGTAGCAGCGGTGGCGTTCAGGACGACACGGGGCGGGAGCGGGGTAAGCGTTGGCAGAACGGTGATGTGGGCGGTGAGAGAAGTGAGGGCGTGGGCGGTGATGCGAGCGCAGGCGTTGCCTTCCACTGCCAGAGCTATGATCTTCGCTTCCTTTGCGGCCTTCTTCAGGGCATCGGTATATTACAGCCACTGCCCTGATGAATCTCCTCCAGTCCACGATATTTGATCCACGCGTTCACTGTCGCAAAGTTTTTTGTTTTTTTTTCTGGAACTGTAGCATCTTCTTAATAACCCACTCATTAGCGTGCGACGATGCTCCAGGTCTTCTCGAAGCCAGTTGCACGCGGTTACGATTAGCCAGTAATTGTTCGTTTTGATACTTTCTGATCCAATGCGCACAGATCTTTTCGGGGTGCGAAAGTCGTTTCTGTTTTTATTATACCTTTTTATACTAACTGTAAAGAATATGGGAAGCCATTATATTTTGATTGTCTTTTATGTTCTATGAATCAATAGCAAAGAACTTTAATGGGTTATTTCGCATATTTGAAACCCTTTTTAAGAATATACGTACTGATGTCAAACTTATCAGGAGTAACACGGTTTTAAAGAATAATTATAGAAGGCCCACTTCTAAAGAACTGAAGAACATAATAAAAAAATGTTTACTAAATTAAAGTAAAAAGTAATATTTCAGTTCACTGAAATCGCGAAGTTGAACAGATGCTTACTAATCTTATTACTTGATGATTCCGGGGGAAAAGTTCCCAACTTCAGTTGATTTTCGAATGTTTCTTGGGGACGTCAAACTCTACGAAAATTGCTTTCGTTAATTCATGCGAGTTTGCATATAACATAATGTGAATACGGTATATTGAAATGTTTTGTTTTTTTAAATGGTCTTCTGTAATCATTTTAACTCTCAAAAATTCTAAAGTAGTTGTAGAAGAAAAGTATATTAAACCAATGTTGCATCGTTATCATCGTTATAGTTAAATCAATTTATGAAAATAAAAAAAAGACTGTCTATAAATAATACTGGACCATTCTCCTGAAACTATGAACTGTAAATTATTACATGATGGTGATGATGATGATGATACCAATATAATTTTATTGAACTAAGAATTTTTGCACCTCGTGAAGCTCTATTTTGCATACGATATGAATCCACTTCTGTGACTCGTGTCAGCCTCTGCGCCCGTGAGAACTCCAATTACGTTATTGTTATATGGAAAAGGATAGTCCACTAGTATTATTGTGTGTATCATATGCTTCATGGGATACAAACCACGCGATCCCGATAAATAGAATTTGCTATTTGAATACAAATTGTTTCATAAGTCTGGTATTAATAATGCTATAGCACACCACCATAAAAGATATTGACTAAAAGTAGTCACTGATGGGAATCTCAACATTAAATGGGAGCTACTTGTAGACCCTCGAAAGGTACCAATACCATTTGGACATAAAAATAGGACCGATGAAGCCATTTGTGGCAGCGTGGGATGAGGAATTTGTACAATTCAAGCATCTACATCTGTTCCCAAAGTTTTCCGAAGCAGAAGTTAAAGCTAGCGTTTTCGTTGGACCTGAAATCAAGAAAGGTATTGATTGTCAAGAGTTTCCCAAGCTTCTCAGAGCAAAGGAGAATGAGGAATGGGTCAATTTTCTTATAGTAGTTGAAAGCTTCCTTGGAAATCATAAGATAAAAACTGTGTTAAATTGGTTGAGACTCTGTAGAATGGGTTGTAGGCTGTCTCTGAAAATACATATCCGTGATTCCCACCTTGTAGCTTCAAAGAGAACATGGGTGCATATTCCGAGGAGTAAGGGCCTCCATAAGAACAAGCAAAATTTTCAACGTCGCTCCCGGGAAACCTACAATGAACAAATGATGGACTATATTTAGGGACTTATTCGAGAAAGTGATATGACATACTCTCGCAAATCTCGCTAAACGACACATTTATAGGTTCCTTGTCATCAACTTTTAGAATTGTTGTTAAAATAAATTATTGATTTAATAAATAATGTTCCCTTTTTTCTATAAATAAATGATAAACCCGAAAATTTTTAAGTTCCGTAATGACAGTACGCAGATTTCAACTTTTCGTTTTCCTGATCACAAAAGCAATGTTTTTGCAGGGAAGATACATTTTTTAATGTTTTTATGATAGAACCAATTTGAAACTTAAATTGATTGCCCAGAAACAAAAAAATGTTTCGTAGTTTAATATGCGTCTAAAACCAAATATTCATCCAAAGACAATGTGACCTCCGCGTCTTCCAGAGGAATATGTAAGGGCTACTGCTGTTCTTGTTTTCGTTATTGATATTGGTACTGCAATAAAATAAAAATCACTTTTCGCTAATGGTTGATGAATATGCAGTAGTATTAGCTCAGATGATAATAGAAAATGGTACTGTACCATAAAAACTGTTTATGAAAATGGACGTGGAAAAATAAGATGAATTTAAAGCCGGAGAGGAGTAAATCAATTTGCTTGACCAAGTCTCCCTCGAACGAACAGTCCATAATGAGCTAGAAACTAACGTGTTTAGAAAAAAACATTATGTACACACAAAGTATTTGTGTTTGTTGCAGCGAAACGACTTAAGTTGGTCGGATTATGTTAACGATACGGTCAAAAATGATGAAAGGCTCTGCACTTCCTAATGCGTTCTCTGTATCTTTGAATACGTAGTGGTTCATATGTCCGATCATTAGCAATAGCATACTAACATACACGTGTTCGTCTTAGTCGAGAATATGGAGCAGCAGGGTGAGAACCGCACAGAAAATGGCAAATGGAAGAGTGAGATAAAATTCAAAATGGCCGAAAGTATGTAAATCTGCGGCGTGTGGTTGGTGATGTGCGTAGCAATGATAAGAGAACAGTCGTATTTATACAGGGTGATTCAGTCCTCGTTGCTCATACAGAACCCGATGATGGAATTCACTAAGTTTTTCATGAGCGCAAAAGGAAATGGTGTAAACCCGATTCAAAATTTTGGGAAAAAAATTGTTGTTCATTTTTTGCCAAAAAGGGTAGCTTAAATATTGCATTAAATGTTCCCTGTTGCTATTATTGCCTTATCTAACAAATGTGAAAGGAGAGAAAAAACTATTGTTTAAGTGTTATTTAGGATAGTTTATCATTTTTGCGTATGCGCCCAAAATTTCGCATTTTCACCTAGTACAACAGGGGCTCTACAAGTGTTCAAAATGGCCTCCTGCATGAACGGAAGGTATGCATCTGGGCCACACTGTATCCATGACGCGGACAACATTGCGTCGTTGTACCTTTATTTCTGCCTCCACGCTTTCAATGCGTCGAAGAAAGTCATCACGATCCTCGACTTCGGTAGCATAAAACGGTCTTTCATTTATACCCAGCTCCCAAAGCGCTGGGAGTGCATTACTTATCAAATTAAGATACTAAACTTCTATTAAACGCTCGGGTGAGATGTATGGACCGATAATAAATTCATCCACAAAGCCAACTGACACATTTACAGAGAATCGTCCGTAGTGAGCTACACATTACGTGCAACATACGGATTTTCCTCGGCTCTCGCGTGCAAATTATGCACATCAATAGCGAGTTCGTTTAAAACACGCTTCACCTGACCAAGGAATAAAATTCCTAGTTTTCATTGCATTTGCGCGGGAAATGCCTAGAGAATTGAAAATGACGTTGTAAGTGTCTACTGCGAAAATGCTGCACCCACTGGAAATAGAAAAGTCGTAGACTCTCCGCATGAACAGTTCGCCACGCGAGGGACTGCGATGCCTTGACATCGCGCGCTTGAGCCTTGTGCTCGCATCCAGGGCTCTTCGAATAGTATTAGCAACTGGGTTTTCCAGGGAAGAAGCGAGTTCGGACGCGAGGCGAAGCCGCGCGCTCTCTTGCCGTAACCCATGTTACATGAGCTGAAGCACACAGTACAAATTTAATGTTAATTATTTACAAAACTGCCGATCCGGTGGCCGAGATCGCTAAAGCAGTAGTGCCGTAGCGATCTCGTACCGAATGATCGTGTGTTCGAGTCCCGCCTCGGGCATGGTTGTATTGTGTTTGTCCTTTCACCCCCCTATCATCATCATCATGATCATCATATCAGGGAAGGCAACGGGAAACCACCCTGAATAATTTATCACAAGAAAACCCGTTATGGGTCACCTAACTTCCGTATATGGAAGATAGGACCAAAGAAGATTTACTAAACTAAACGACGAAAAGTAATATTGACAAATTCCGTCTGTACATTACATACGGGAGGAGGTCCCGACGCATTAGCAACGGGTTCTGAATCACTCTGTATGTAATGTAAAAGGGATACAGAGATGATACAGCATGAGCATATATTGGTACAAGATTACTGAAACATGGTTACGAAAGCAAAGTGGACTATCGTTGGAAAATACGATGTAGAAAACAAAGAACCGATATAGGCAAATACCTTCAAAAACCCTAGAGGCTGTTCCTGAAATCGTAGTCGAAGTTCAAAATGTTGAATTTCGTTTAGCTTATTACTATTAATCCGGATTATTATTATTATTATTATTATTATTATTATTATTATTATTATTATTATTACTTTTATTATTAATCATATTGTTATTAGATATATTGTCGACTATATTATTAGTAAGCCTATGTTCTATATGTAGTGGAGTGCAGTGATATTAACAAAAGGTGTTCGCTATAAGAAAATGAAGACAAAGTTCATATAGTGATACTTAGACATTAATTGAAACTAATTATTCAACTTTTATTTTTAGCTCATCGAGTATTAGCTCCAAAAAATTAATATATTCATCATTACCAGGCTAATTCCTCAACAAGACGGGCCTCAGACCGCGCGCCATCTTGCTCATCGTTGTCCCTTCCTTCCCCTCTACACGCGTACACTTACAGTCTCTACACTACTACACGTCGGGAAACCAGACTGGAGCAGTGCTTCGCTGGGGGAGGGGGCAGTTAGAGTAGAGAGAAACCTTGCATGTTGGTCGTCGCCGGATTTGGGATATTCTCGGAAAACCGTAGTGTAGGTGATATTTCAATATGTTAAACAAGTTGTTGAGATTATAACAGACGTCGAATATTAAATGATACAACCCACAACAAGAGTGGATCAGCAATCTGAAATGGTCTAGCCAAGTTCTTACCATTGAAATTTGATTAAATTCAAGACTCAATCTGCGTATTTTCCATTACCAAGCCATTTGCTTAAATTGAAGCCCCTTTAGACTAGACAGTGGTGAGCCAGTCAACAAGCAAAGTTGGGATACGTTTTTCGTCTCTGCCAGAGGTTGGCAAGCCACTGGCGATATAGTATAATGTGGTATTTGTAATAGAAAAAATTCATATTTCATGTTCATATAAGAATTTTTTGGACCTAAAATTACCTCCTGAAAAAGGCACTGAAAATGGGTTGCCTTCGCTGTCCCGCGCGCCTTAACTCTAAAAACAAATGCAGTATGAAACAATGGCCGCAGCGGTGGAATCTCGAGAGCGGAGGGCCGGCACGCGGCGGGTGGCGCCGCAAGTGGGCGCCGTGGCGCGTCAGATGTTGGGCTGCGGAAGCGGCAGTGAATCTTGACCCGCTTCCGGTTTGATTTCCATGGCTCGTGGCTGCACCTGCTCCCGCTCGCCGCTGCCGGCTGCCCTCGCGGCGCTCGCCTGTGGAAACGCAGAAGCTTGAGATCTCAAAGAAAGAAAATCCTTCGCGGAGAAATAATTATTTCACTTGTGTTTTTGAGGCGCCAAATGCGCACGGACGTAGAGATTACCCCAGCGGAGGAAAGTGAGGAAATCCTGCAAGCCGACGTGTAAAGCGACACTGGATATCAGCTGGGGAGAACCATGCCCCCCCCCCTCGCGCTCATAACATTTATTACACACACGGGGGTATTGACAGAGTAGCTGACGAACGCACAAATACCCACTCACTCACTCACTCACTCAAAGATACAGGAATTTGTAGGGTAAAAGATTATCTAAAGACAAACGCATTAACCATCACTTGAAAGTTCTGTATCATTTCGAAGTTCCTTGATTATTACGATTTTTATCGTTGCCAAGACAGATGCAAAAAGTTACTTACACTTTAGTCCGATATTTGTCGCTTAACCGAAAATTATGTTTTGCACTTTTCATTTCCGTCCTACAATTCTGTCATGAGACAAAAAATCAGAACTATTTTTAGAATGTTAGGGGTACTATTATCCATAAGTCATAAAAATATTAAAATGTGGTTGTTTATATCGGCATTTATTTTCGTAAATAGCAGATGACGAAGTTCCTTTGAAAGGGTTTGCCTGACATTTTCTGTTCAACGGCGTGTTTTTTCCGTCATTTGTCCCTCCCCTTCACCTGCGCGCCAGGATGAACATCGCTTGTCGGGCGTGGAAGTCGGTCGCATCTTCGACACTTCGAGTCGCTCTCCTGCTTCGGCGGGAATGGGCTGGGCGAGGGAGGCATGGCCAGGTTAGGTGCCCGAGCTAGCCCGAAAGACTGGAGCGACGATGGTTTGAATTTATTTAGATTTAATAACACGGGCACAAAAATAAAAATTGTCACACTCAAGACTTGACTCGTACTTCTCTATACATGTCGACGCGTTGAATCCGAATGTGAAGCCAGACTTCATCACCCTCCGTTTTTTATTTTATTATTATTATTATTATTATTATTATTATTATTATTATTATTATTATTATTATTATTATTTGCGAAAAATATGGATACTGGGTTTTGGTTTCTTGTACCATTATACTCTATACACGACAAAGGTTGTCAGACTCAAAGACTTGGCCGATGATTTTCTATGTATGTCAACGCGCTAAATCCGAATCCGAAGTCAGAATTACGCCACCACCTTTCATTTTTTTAAAATCGTGAAACATTAATTACCATTTACAATTTTACGGTGTTTTTTCGCGATTTAAAAAACCGAAACTGTAGGGTGGTGGCGCTTCAGATGCGGATTCCGACCGTCTACATACATAGAGTAACCTTAGTAATTAGTAATAATAAATTAAGTCTTTGCGTCTGACTTTTTTGGTGTGTGTGTGTGTGAGTGTGTGTGTGTGCCCATGTTATTGAAGCTCCCGACTGAATAATCGCTTTACAGCTGATAATTGTCACAACCCAATCTATTTAAATTAGACAATGAGCAATGTCATTGTCGGAGAAAATTGGGCAAGGCTATACACTCTCCACAAGTTCACGTATTTTATCAGATTCAAAGAATCGTCATCAGAGAATACAAAAATGAATACCAATTGCGAAATTTCTACGTTGGACTCTTCCCACGCATCCTGACTGGCGAAGGAGACTGACTAGTACAGATGTATTTCCCTCTCGAAACATTTTAAGACAAATATTTTTTCGTTCCTTGCTTAGTCTATATCTCGAGATATTTCGATATCTTAATTTAAATGTATCACCTAGTTCAGCATCCCAGTGTATTTTAACTTACTATTATTGATAATTTCTTATTATGTTTTTTCTTACGTTCTTACAAAACGAGGAATGATAGTTGTGGTGCAGACCAAAGACACCTTCTTGATAAAATAATGCATTCTAAAAGTAAACGAAGTGTGTTGGGCATATTACAGTATTAACTAGTAGAGCATTCTCAACAGCACATACATTCTCAAATTATTGAAACGGTTACGCAATTTTGTAACAGTGCATTTCTGCCCCACTAAACACTTCAGCAATCGCTTGGAGAAAGCCCAAACTAATTCAAACGAAGTTCCTGCGGTGCATAAATGCGAGGGACAGGAGTAATTTCTTACCTCTACAAATGATACAAGCAGGATTAAATCTGTTACATTTGCAACAAATTATACAGTGAAGCAATAATAATTTAACAAACTTGTGATTGCATCGAAGTGAGCTTCGAATTTTTGAATAATTTTGCCATAATAAGCGATTGTCAATCCGGGTAGCTGAGATCGCTAAGGCAGTAGTGTCCTGGCGATCTCGGATCCAAATATCGTGGGTTCGAATCCCGCTTCGGGCATGGATATATTTGTGATCGTCCCTTCACCCTTCATCATCCTCCTATTCATTTAAGAAGGATTAATAATTCCCTGCGCAAGTAGGAGGCCCTTGCCCTTAATGGTATGTGCAGTTGGATAATAATAGTAATAATAATAATAATGATGATGGTAATAATAATAATGATGGTAATAATAATAATGATGGTAATAATAATAATGATGGTAATAATAATAATGATGATGGTAATAATAATGATAGTAATAATAATGTTAATAATAATAATGATAGTAATAATAATGATAATAATAAGCGTAATAAGCGATTAAATATTTTTAAAGTAAAAGAAATGTGTAAATTGAATATCCTGTGGTAAAATTCATGCAATATATTGCCTTAATAAATGCATAAAAATATTATAAATCTATCGCATATTAATACGATTATGCATATCTGGACCACAATAGAAACGTTTGGACGAATTTCATTCTTGAAATGCAAATAAGTCAGTACAAAATCAAAATTTTAGCATCGTCTCATTGTGTGCGGTGTGCCAAATATATTCAAACTATAGACATAACTACTGTGTCATTATGTAATGTACATCAGAATAAACATACATTATTGTAAACATTCTTGTACTGTATGTAAATTCGTCCCGATATACATCTGGGACGATAAAGACACTACGGTATAAGTAGTAATGTTATTGAATGTAGAGGCATTGTAACATTAAGTTTAAATACATAAATAAATCATCATTACCGTTCAAGCCATGTTGACCAAATGTGGGAACCAATGCCAAACATTTCAAACCACAGTACTGCGGCGTTGCGAACTGTCAGCTCGTCGAACGTAGCAGAGCAAATTCGAATTTGTAATTTCGATGACGTTGAATTATTTAATACTTAAATCAAATGTACTGGACCTTTTTCAAAGAATGAATTTTTAGAATCTGTTTCACTTAAAAAAAAACCTCTATCATCAATATTGTATTTCTGCAATGGGAAAATGGGACCAGCACCACCACCTTTATCGTGTTTTGCTACACATGAGGAAAAAAATAAAGAACTAAAAAAAAGGAATGTTTAAGAAAACGATTGATAAAAGTACTGTTTCTCGCAACATGTCTCGAAAACTACTTCCTTTTTCGAAAAATTGTAAATAACCTTCTCAGTTTGTTTTTGTTGAAAATATTTCATTAAGGAAATAATGACTTCAAAATTGTAGTTACGTGAAGATGCTGAAAATTTTTAAATTTTCCAATTTTCAATAATTAAGAGTTTAACGAAAATGCGGTCTACGCCATTTAATTAAGCTTCTTTGGTCTATCCGTGGAAAAAGTTTAAAGAAAAAGTGTGGAGCAATTTTTGAGAAAATGTTGACAATGTTGAGGTTTTATGAGGAAATCGAAGTATCCGTTTCAAATTCAAAAAGCCGCAATATCAGACAGATGGATCATGAAATATAAACTTCTGTGAAAATGTAAGCCGTAAATGGTGCCAATATTGTTCACGTACGGGCAGAGGAAATTTTTACGGTAAACGAATTTTTCGGTATAAAGGACACAAAAGTGGATTCTGACTACACAACAAGTTAAAGGAAATAATTTACCACATACAGGGACAATATTTATCTCCATTTTTCGTTACCAGAGCCCTGCAAAAAATGTTTCTGTCGAAAACTCGAACATGTTTTCTCGCATTATTACAATACTTTTCCTATTCGGCGTAAAGCGGGTACGAGACTAAACAGTAGGGAAATTCATAGACAAACAAGCAGATTGAGAAAGAATGTAGTAGAAATTTGGAGTAGTACTCGGATTGTGGAACATAATTTCTTTTGTTAAAAAACTCGAAATGTAATTACGAGGAGAAATAAATTTAAAAAAAGAAAGATTCAGTTTAGTGTTAGTAGGTTTCTTCTAGATGTTGCCTCTGCATTAGGAAATGCGGCCTTGTACATTATTTCTTCTGAAATGTGGTATGTCACATAAATTCCACAGTGGACACTCGGCTGGCAAGAGGTCCCGTCGAGAGAATCAAACTGGCGCCCTTTTCATTACTTGTCGTGGAGTGCACTTCAGGAACAATGCCAGTTTCTACGAACTCCTCCTCAGACATCCTTTTGGCCCCTTCCTTTCTCCGCCTCTTTCGCTCTTCTTCCTAGAATGCTCTTCTAAACTGCTTCCTTTAAATTATTTCTAAAATATCCCAAAGTTACATGTGTATTTACTTTTAAGAAATTTAAATGAAAATTATAAAGTGAACAATAGTATATTATGCGGATAATTGAAACCAGGGAAGTTTAACCTAATGTTGCGTAAACCATATTTTCCTCTTTAACAACACCAAATACGTCATCGGACTGTGGTTTGCTGGAGTTCTCTTTTATGTTACCGTGCAGTACGTGAATACAAGTGTCCTGAGAGTGTCTGGCAGCGCGACCGGATGTAGCCCCAGAAATATCTCGGATCCCAGCATTAACATCCCTTCTGGTGTTGGGTTGCGGCTCTCTCGTTCAAAATAGTCTTCTACCGTCCAGGAAAGTCGCAGCCTCCCAAGACAAACACGGTAATGCTCGTGGGAGTGAAGGTGTGCGACCGTTTCTATGTAGGAGTTGGTGTGACCGTTGGTTAAGTACTTCTATGAACGAGCATTCCGCTCTAACGTTTACACAATAGGGTTTTGACTTAGCCCAAAATTAGTATTATGGAAAGAAGTTCAATGTATGTTGCTCCTACTCGTAATAAAATAGTAAATAGTCAACTAGTAGGACCCGTGAAAATATTCCGAACTTTTTACTTTCCCGTAAACGTACGTATATACGGAGTAATGTAATATACGTAGTATAGGGAAAGTTAAGTAATGCTGCGGAAAATCGATTTCGAGATTACAACGGAACTAAACACTACTAGCGCCTAAACCATACGTAGTTTGTTTTTTCAAATTGAAGAAACCCCTGTCCATCTGGCTCGAATCGAATCTTTGAGATTTTGAGAAACATTCTTTAAAATTTAGCGGTAAATTACATACCCGGATATTTTCCCCCCGGATATTTTCAAATTTTCTCAAAAACCACATTTTTAAAAAAAATTTCTTGTAAGAATAGAGTAACACACACTTATAAAAGTGGCATAAGTCCAATTTTCACAAAATAAAATTTGATATCCATAGTGAATTCTTTCATTAGGGTCATTTTCTTAAAAGCAGTTTCGCCATTTTCTTAAAAGCAGCCCCAAATTATTCAAAGAAAATTGCGGTTTAGGGGAAGATTTTACTGTTCTTTAATACTCTTAAAATAATATTTCCGTTCTACTAGCAGGAAACCGACAAACGAAGAAAATTTCATAAAAACGTACTTTGGGCGGCGAGAGATGGCAGCAGGCAAAAGTATGTGGCAAGTTTGAAACAGTGACCAGAGGAATAGAAAACTAATACGGAAAAGTCTGTTCCATTCTGTAGCACCATTAGTTACTTTCTCGTATTCGAACGTACAAAATGACTGATAGAAATACTAGTATAAGATAAAGAAATGTAGTGCTTGCGAAAATCGATTTCGTGATTTTAACGGGAATACCGTTTTGGGGTCCAGAATTCTTTCAAAACACCCGTTCGTCTATGTTTCCGCCTTTTTCTCCTTCCCTCCGCCTGTCTTCCAGTGTCCATCTCTCCGCCTCCCTATCGTTTCGGCTATCCGTCATCCTCCTGTTCGTTCATCCACCACAATTTTTCACTCATTCGCAATTTTTTGGAAGCTGACTGGTTCCGCATAATGAAATAAAGGCAATTTAAATTGAAAATAGACATTGTTTTCTTAAGGATATGTCCTTCAAAATTAGATCTTTATTTCATGTCATGTTCATAAAAACGTTTGCGCGTAACAAGTTGAACTCAATAAAATGAAATTAGGTACCGAAAACTCTCAGCTTCCAGCCATTTTTCGAACTGGAGTTGTGAATCCGAGCGAGGACTTGAATCCTCGACCTTTGAGTTTCTCGTCGATCTGACCGAGTAGCGTGTTGCTCTCAGAATCCCATTTCGACTATTCAGCGCATTCCGCGAATTCCCGTGCTCCTAAAGGACCCGCGCTCTTTCCTTCGGGAATTCGGTGAATAGTATTTTGTTTTCTTAACTTTAACATTCTTAACTTTGCCGTAATGATTGTTTCGAAACTTGCCTATCTAATTCTTCCTTACTATTATCGCTCATTTCTGAATACTGGTTTGTTGTGTATTTTAGTCACTTTTGCTGTACCTCTGAACGTTTTTATTTCCCATTTTCGCGATTTCTGGAAGCTGATAGTTTGATATGATTGCTCCGTCAATACAACTCGTTGCAGAGATTTTCCCGTTGCCTGTCAAATGCAGTCGACAAAGTAATTTCGTTACCTTTAAAAATGCGCGAAACTAATCTCTCTTCAGTTCGTTCACTTCCATTGAAAATGCAAAAGCAGGATAATTTAGGGAATATCATTCATGTGAAAAAATTGGGAAAGCTTCAGGGATTTTGTAGAAGAATCTTTAAAGTCGGGCTTTTACTTTTTGGGCTAAATGCAGAGTTATTACTGCCCCTTATACGTACGTATATACAAAGTACGTATAACCGCGATTGTATTTGTGAGTTAAATCTCTTCAAATGACTTCTAAAGAAGTTTTTCGAAAACTCAAGTTTTCTGTGAAAAAGCTTTAAATTTTCAATTTACAATAGCGTTTAAACGCAATATTATTAAAAACGGTTCCAAATATTTCAAAGAAAATTGCCATTTAGTTTGAGGTATTACTGTTCTTTAATATTCTTAAAATAATATTTCCGTTTCACTATTATGAAACCGAAAAATTATGATTTTTTTAATGATCTTTTGGCGGCAATAGATGGCAGCTGGCAAGAGTATGTGGAGAGTCCAAATAGCTAGCCCAGACCAAAGGAAATAGAAAACTAAAACGGAAAAGTACCATTCTGTTGCACCACAAGTTTTTTTAAAATTTTTAGTAGTTAAGCAAATATTGTTAATTTGTTTTTTCCACGACGAAACGAGAGAGCGGATCTTACTTTAGTTGTATTTACGTATTTTCTTCATACTGTGTACACAAATGTGAAAAAAGAACTGAAAAGTGGGGAAACAATCGGAGCAATTTGTTCTGTTAGATTATGAGAAAATAAGTCAATGGACAAAACGTCAGTTCGCCAGTTTAGAGTGGGGTGGAATTCTTTTCGTTTAACAACGTAATAATTCCTTAGAATTTGTTTTCAATCCTATACTTGTTAGAACTTTTTAAATTATTTAACTGGTGAACTTTTGTCTGGCTTCAACACTTTTGACTTAAAAAGAGTATAAGCTAATACTCTAGAATGTATTCCAGGAAAACGATGGCTCTCGGCAAACCTACCTGTGTTTTTCTCTGCACCCAGCGGCAGCCCCTGGCGCCGAGCCGCCTCAAGTGGAGGAGCGGGAAGTTGTCTGCGGGGGCGTGGAGCGGTGGGGCGCGGTTTAAGAGGACGGACAGATGCGGCCGCGGCGGCGACGGCGGGTCTGTAACCCTGGACGGTTTCCGGAAACACGGCTAAAAATACCGCGAGTTGTTCTAATTTGGAACTTCCGGGCTGATGCTGCGCTGGCGGCGGTGGTGGCGGCAGCGCATACGCGGGGGAGAGGGGACGGGAGCTCAGAATTCGGTGCTGTCTTCATCGGTCTCCTCTGCACAGTGTTTTGGAAAGAGTTTACAACGGCCCATTTACATATCCGCCCGCTTAATTGTTCCTTCCCTTTGAATATTTTGATTTAGAAACAATTGACTCATTACACGGTTTTAACAAAAATCTATTTTGGTTAATGTAACCGCCGATTTTACCAACCTTCGGCAATAATCTTGACGATCGTCATTTTGAGAAACGTTTCATAGTTGACGCCTCGTTACGTTTCACAGACACGAGGAAATGATGCTGCGTGAACTCGACATTTCGTCAAGGAACGTGCGTTGAACTTTCATCGTCAGTCAGAAGTTGGCTATTGTGTCAGGTTGTAACGCGGATCCGCATTCGATGCTGCACTCGGATGTCTTCCGAGTTACTGAATCACTGCTTTATTTCTTACAAGTTAATTAATATTAACTGGCATCTTTATTCTGTTGTATAGGAAAGAAACATAAAAAAAATCATTTTCGGTACCAAGAATCCCATAAAACCTACATTTACGTAAAAATCTCGACATTAATTACGTTTCTGAATGTCTAACTTTCCCTCTACTACTTCTATACTCTACAAGGAAAGTAAAACTAACAAACGAATTCGAGTAGATTTAAAGAAGCTCTACACCACTTGCTGATCAAGTACCGCAAAAGGTTGTGAAAGGTTTCGGTTGTCTGGCTCGTCCATTTCAGGGCATAGAAAATTACATAACGTATCAAATAAAATTCTGGTTTCATTTGTTTCTTACAAAATTAGTTTAAATAAGCGTTATCTCATGAATAAAGTCCCAATGATTTATGTAAATTCCGGAAAGAGAGTAGTAGTTCACGATGTTTCTCCAGTGTATTCTTTCGAAGGTGCATTGAAACCATTAAAAACACATTTTAGAATTATCCTAGAATATCCTAAAGCGTACCGGCTAAGAATTGCACCAATCGATTATTCTTATCGAGATTAATCAAATGAGCAATACATTACTTCTGCTGGAGTCCTTAGTTACCCAAAACAAGTTTTGGTTTAATTCTTTTTTTTTTCTTTCGAGAATTATTTTCAGAATTTTCTTGATGAATTCAGTTACATATACAAGTTACAGTTCTCACTAGGAGGCCATGACACGTGCAACGCCCTCTCATTTGTCTCGATTGGTGGACCGGAAGTTGTGTAGCCGTGAATGACGGACGGACTGACGCAGGGAACTCCATTACTGCATAACGATTATTACAAATATTTAATTGAATTGAAGCATGAATGCGTACAAATTCAATATTGAATGCAATGCTTTCCGATATACTAGCCGCTTGAGACGTTGTGTATGAAATCTCCCTCTTATTTCACTTTTGTTGACGTAAAGATTACGTTTCGATTTCTAAATCAATAGGGTTGCATATATATTCAAATGAGTGGTCAATTTTTTGGCAATGGAATAAATAATTTGAACTGATTTCATTGTGTACTTTCGTTGTCATGTGGTTGGAACCTTGGTTGTGCAAATTATTTGAAAGATTGAAATGATTGAATAAGTAAACGCAGAATTACTTATTTTCGACACGAGATTTCTCCTCTTAATATTTTATCCTTTATCTCAAGGCAATCTGATCTGAACGCTTCGTAGCTGAGAGCTCGTTTTGAAAAGCCTCACATATTAATCCGTTCCGTCTTCTGCGCTGCGGCAGCCGCTGTACAACAAACAAGTCGCTTTTTAAAAAAACAGTGTGACAGAGTGAAACGAGTGGGTTTCAGGAAATTAATGAAGAAGAATTACAGCGGGTACTTAACATGAGCCGAGTGAATGGAAGGTGTTCGGCGCCGAGCCAGTTGAGTGCTCAGCGCTCGCCCGCGTACGCGCGCGCGCGTGTGTGCGTGTGTGTACGTGCGTGTGTGTGAGCGCGCGTGCGTGTGCGTGCGTGTGCGTGTGTGTGCGCGCGCGCGTGTGTGTGCCCGCGCGTGTGGGTGTGTGTGCACGTATGTGCGCGCGCGTGCGTGTGCGTGTGTGTGAGTGTGTGTGCGTTTGCGCGTGTGTGGGCGCGCTCGCGCGTATCAGTACGTACGTATGCGTGCTTATGCGTGTGGAGGCGAGAGATGCGGGATCGTTGAGCCCGTCTCAGCAACGAGACGAAATGTGTATGGTATGTTATGTAGTGGGCAATACGCCGAAATATTACGTGCGGCACTGCGAAACATTTGCTCCTCTTAGCTATTGCTCATAAGACTTACATGACTCAGCATGGCATAATTTCGATATCTAAAATTGAGAGATAATTTGCATTGAGAAATATATCCATTGCTTTATTATTGGAGATGTAGGACAATACATAAAAAAATTAAATTATTAAAATAAAAACATTTAAACGTGTTCAATGTTCAAGATATCAGAGGATTAATGAAAATCAGAACGATAAATAATGTAGTTACTCTTGAGCTTTCCTCTCCTTCGGAAACAAATTGAGAGAAAAAATTGCGGCCATTTTTCAGGAAATTTAGAAAATGTCATAGGGTCTTCATGTAAAGTATCCCCCAAAATTAAAATATCGTAATGACTCACGTAAAGGTTCAACTATCTTATTCCTGACATGTTTATTAAGTTTAAGCTCAAAAGCTTCTAATCTGACAGTTGTGTGACGCATACTTCCTTTATCAATCCATGCAGACATCCTGATTTTCGGTAAAAACTGTGTGTATCTGTTTTATCATCTCTTCACCTGCACCAATCGTGACCTGTTCGAAATAGCCCTAATATACATTAATTCTACATGCTACGTTGCAACGTAAATGAACCTTAAGCGCAGAATTTGACCGCAATTTCTAGGTGTAATTATTGAGGTTACTGTGATAAATTTCAGTTCTAAGATAAACATAGAATCAAGATTGTCACTTTCTAGAAACCCAGCTAAATATGAAATGTTGTTTCGACCGCCACACTGCGACCTTCCTCAGAGCGAAACGCAATTCAGTATAACGGAAACGGGAGAAATTGTGCGATGACGCGTCGTCTTCCGATCAGCATGCAATCTTCTGACTCCGGACGAGGGAGTCTAGGTTTTCGTTTCCGTGATAATGATTTGAAAGGTTTCTCAAATGTCAGTAAGTTATAACTTATTCATGAACATGGTTCAGTGGCACTCCTGGTCAATCTGTTCCCGATTTAATAACGCTGAAGAATTTGAATGATTTGATAATGAAATTCGATAATTTTCCTCACCCACTACATCCTAGAGTGGCTGTGTCTTTGGTGATTGAAGGGGTGGGGAGTGGTGACATGAAGAACTGGCCTAACAGCCGATCTTACTGCCTCTCCACCCCTACTTTTGTTTAGATAAAACTGAGGGATTTTACGACTTTTAGCCCTTGACATATTTAAAACGCCATTGAATAATACATTTTATTTCTCCCCGATCTCCATGTAAGTCTTATGAAACAGTTTGTCGAGGGGACTGTGGTCAGGGAGACTCGCATATCGCCTCGTCACATTTTCTCAGATTTCTTACATAAGTTTAAGTGACAGTTTTGCGATTGTTTTGTTGTTGCCAGGCCTATCACACTCATGATGGTATGGCCATTAGTCGTATTAATGTAATGAGTTTGTATCCCGGGAGGTGGCGGTGTTTGTACCCGCAGGATGGCAAGATCGCCGCCGATCTGCACGTCGGCTTGAAGATTTCCTTTTCAGGTATCTCCTTCGTGGCACCGCCCCAGTAGGCATAAGCTCTAAGCATCCTACTGGTCTCCCGACATGTATGCTAAGGTAGTGCATGTTAGTGTAAATGTGTTTAAGTGAGGAGGATGTGAAAAGGATGAGGAAGGAAAGATCGCGCGTGGCCCTTTTAGCAGGATCTCAGGCATTCGTCAGGTCTTGATCGGAGAAACCACTGAAGGCTACCAATCAGAGCGACCGACCGCTACAATTCTCTTCCAGACAGCGGCTGAATTGGACCTACTGACTGTCAGTGACAAAAATTCGCCACCGTCAGAACTGGAAACTTGCACCTCCTGGTCAGAATCACTGCCGCGACAGCCGTCAAATTTTACGATTTTTGTAACGTAATATTGAAACAAATCTCCTTGTATCTTCTCACAACTGCGGCATCTTAAAGATCTCGTAACTATATCATTTGACCTCACGGCCGACGTGTGCCCCAAGTTAGAGCTCGAAAGCTTCGAATCCGAATTCCGCGTGACGCACTCCGCGCATCCGGGCAGGTGACAGGTAGAAGCGGCGGGGGCGAGGGTGGCGCGGCGCCGTCTGTGGTTAAGCTGGGAGCCGCAGCGGTGGCGGCAGCGGCGGTGCTTGTGGTCGCGATGACGGAGCGGCTTGGAATGATTGCAGTTGGGCAACGGCGTTAGGATAGTATCCGGCTGACTCACACAATTCCCAATCGGGTGTCTTGCTGCAAACCTTCAGGCGTTCTCAAATACCAAATTGAAGTTGTATTTCACCGATTCCTTTATTAGTACGTTTCATGACATTACTTTTGTTGGTATTATCTTCTCTTTCTATTCTAATAAATTAAGACTGTTTTTATGAATTTTTGTATAAGCTAAAAAGTTGTCTTTGAGCAATTAAAATTTGTGTTTTACACAATTTTATTTCTTCAAAAAACGTTTAAACATACGACAAATACGCAAGTTGGCTGACTTTCACAAAAACAAACAACGTGCAAGAAAAGCACACTCACTGACTTTTCAGACTGGTTACACTTGGAATAACTAAAATAAATGGAAATTAAATCGCATATTAATGTAATTTTCCGATTAGGAAATCAATTGATTAAGCAAATGGGTTCTTAATTGATTGTTTTTTAAATGCCCCCATAACGTAGGATGTAGTTTACAGATTCCTTTCTTTCGAGTGAATGCAGAGTAGCAGTGAGGGTCCATGACGGATGCTTTCCCATTGCCACTGAGGTTGCGAGCTTAGCAACAAAGTTCCCCAAAATCATCCGTGTTCTAGCACTAAATATCGATGTTAAAAAATAGGCTGGAATAAATTGATGTTAGAAAGAGAACTTTCAGTTCTACTTTGTGGGTTCTTTAAACCCAAATCGCAGTTCTATAATACCGTATTTGTATATCTGAATTTTTTTATGAGTGAAAAAAATGAACCTCGATTTTCATGTAAATTTGAGAATGAGATTATTTTTCTTCCAAGTATTCAGTAATTCGAATTATCCCTCGTCGGTATATTGCAGTCAAAATGATAAACGGTTTTGAGGGACTCGCGTAATTTTCTCATACCAATAGTTCTCAAAGCGAACTGTTGGGTACACGACTAGTTGGTAAGACCTAGGCGAGGAGACGACGGCTTCACTGGTGTTTAAGGCGAAAGCGAGGTTGGCGGAGGTGGGTTGAGATGTGTGGACGGTGGCGCGAATACGGGAAGAAAGAATGAAAGAGAGGAAGGAAAAAAGAAATCCTGCCGAACGGGGAGGGGGCGGGGCACAAATCGATCGTAGCCTGGACTGCTCGCGGAATTATTCAGAGCGGCCACGGGTCCTGCCCCGCCCCCGCGCCCGCCCCC
>BOPP01000026.1:478235-519240 GCA_017312745.1 Gryllus bimaculatus | reverse complement strand
GCGCCCGCGCCCGCGCTGGCCCCCGCCCCCATCGTCTGCGGCACGTGGCGGCGCGGAGTGGCGTAGCGGAGACCAGGTGGCGCGCAGCGTCGCCCTGTTTCTGCAGCAAAGTGATCAAGTGGGAACAGCGCGTAGGTGGCATTGAATAAACGAAACTTTGATTTTCTCCACCTCCTCTCTTCTTTTCCCTTCCTTCCTCCTCCTTTTTCTCATCTTCCTCTTGTTCTTGTCGTTTTCCTCTGAATGCCAGCTAAGAAAACGTGACATATTATACTTCATTCTTTTGTGTTTTTCTTATCTTTCTTCCAAATTTGGCTTCATTCTTTTATTACATTTGCTATTTGTCGGTCCTGTAACATCCAGTGTTCATTTGATTCAACATTACAATCTGTTGTGTTTAGCGTGATCTTCCCCGAAATTATATTCCACGCCTTTTTAGGTTATACTATTTGCAATTGTTTGTCTTCTTTTATCCATTTTTCTTTATTTGTGTTGTATTTCTTCGATTTGTTGATTCCGGAAAAGTGTTATATGCAGACGTTTGAAACTGCGTAACAATGAAGGTTTCATTGTACGAGGTGTCTCAAAATATTTAAAAAAATTCGGCATCAGAATTTATGAAATAAATTACTCGGAGAGCTGTGCGTTTAAAATGCAATAAAATATGTTTATTATAGTATGAAATTTGTATAGCTGATTGTTGAGTGTGAAAGAATTAAATTTTAGTTGACTTGTCGCACGAGAACGGGTATAAAAAAAATATCTATGAATATTTCTGACACTCTCGCGACCTAATTAAAATTTTGTGTAAAATGGCATATGCAACTGGACATTTAGCGCAATGCAAAATCCTGCGAAGAAAGCGGAGAACACCGGGAGAAGCTGTCGGATGAACGCACCCTTTTGTGTTTTCCGACACCGGCCGTTTGAGCCGTGTTGTTGGCGAAAGACTCTTCGAGGAAGGAGGAATTCCCATCGGCGGATACCAGACATTCCAGCGACCACTCGATTACGGCGACAGCGGGACCGGGCGGGCAGGTCGCGGCGCGGCGCGGCGCGGCGCGGGCACCCGCTCCTATTACAACCACTTTGTTCAAAACCCGGCGCCGCGCCGCGCCGCGCCGGGCTGGACTTTCTTCGGTTACGCCGTCTTTAATGAGATTCCGCCATCAAGAAATGTCCCTGGGGCCGGGCGGCGGCGGATGCGGTGGTGGAGGGAGGGGCCGCTTCCATTTCCTGCTGTTCCGCCGCTTGGCTGAGCGCGAAGGTCCGCGAACGAGTCCCGCGCACGAACGTCGGATTGTAGGCGCCCGCCGCGACGCGGCTCGGCGCGGACTTTCGTGACGAAACCCACCTCCACCCTCCGCCCAATGCAAGAATTGTTAACTCTGATATACAGTCGTAATAAGAGAGATGGTTTCCTTTCTTTTCAGTTTTAAATATTGTTTCGGTGCATTATGTGCACTAGGTGTTAGTTTTCTCCGTTTGCATCATTCTTTTATTTAATGATGTCTCAAGAAATAAGGTAGCTTACAAAATGTATGTATACATAGATAAGACAAGCTGCAGAAGTAGCTGCTCCATTACAAGCAGTTATAATAGCAATATTTTCGGCTACAACACAATTCAATACATTTCAGCTCGTATATTAATTATTAAATTCCTGGCATTACCACAATGAAAGTGAACCTTTAAAATCGCTTAATACCAGTTTCTTTAATTCCCATTTGCTGTGTGATGATTAAAACGTTAAGTGATATGAATATGGTTTGAAATTTAATTGATAAGTTAAAACCAATAAAAATATTATACAACATTACATTTAATGATGGAGGATAGTAAATGTAGGTACAACTATATTTTTTGCTTGTTTTTTTTCTTCATTTCTTACTTTCTCTATCGTCCATTGCTCAGTAGTCATTTTGTTCCCTAAAAATACTAGTTTTTTAGAATTTTTTTTAGAAGTAATGTAATGCTGTCAGTCTACCAAAAGAAATGAAAAGTAAACTAAAAGCTAATGATTTCGATTTACAATCTATTTCGTAGTTAACTGTTTTAAAAAATAGACGCCGTAGCGTAAGTTATTCTTAAGCTTTTGAAAAAGGACCATGAAGAATGTTACAAGTGTGCCGAGCTTAAGTAGAGCATTTCTAGTACGTAAAGTCAATTTCAAGTACTGAAATGGTTGAGAGCTCCGTTCTTTTTCTACTGAAATCACTTATACTTAGTTCACCTAATTTCTTGTTAAATTCTATGCTAGTTTGACATGTAACTATTTCATTTAACTGTCCATCCGTCTGTGCGCCATTCAGACCACTTCCAGTCTACCAACGGAAACAAATGAGATGTTATTCGATTGGTCTCGATTTTCAGATGGGGAACTGATATTTTTCGTAGATCCACACTGTCAATTCCAAAACATTTCTCTGAAAACAAGTTTTTTTAATGCAACTAAAACTCATTTTCTATTGCTTACGGCACCTGCAGAGATCATCATCGATTCCTCTCGAGACAAATCGATTGTGACACTTCTTAGACGATACCCTTCAGGATATTGTGAAAGGATTGCAGAAAAAGAAATTTTGGGGATTGTCAAAGTATGATGCGCGACGCGTACATTGGTGAAACGTTATGAATTACTTTTTAAAGTACTTGCATGAATTTTTAAGAGTTGATTAAGAGAATTGACGAAATTAAAGCTTATTTTGAAATGAAACAAAAATTTAAACAAGCATTTTAATCGATATTTTTCACGTAAGTTTCTGTCCTTGAAAATGGTTAAGCAAAGCAACTGTAATATAAAATATATTTTAATTATGATCTTTATTATGAACATAAATTCAACTTCACATAAAAATATACGGCGGAGGCACCGCATTAAGCTACTTCTAGAGTATTTTAGTGAGTCATCAATTATTTGAAGATTTAAATGATATCCGAGTAAGAAGGGCACTGAAAGTTCTTTGTAAAAGCTAATTTAACGTAAAAGTTGGTTTTTTTTGACATTAAATAAATAAAATCTCTAACAAATTGCGCACTGAATAATGCCTGAATCCTTTCCGATCGCTTTAAAGTTTAGCAAAGAAAGTTACATATCACAAGTTCTTCAAACACGTTACCATTACAATTCAATACTTCTCATGATACCTTATTTGAAAATTATAGATCAAAACAAAACCTACAGCAATCATTTCTGTCAAAACCATCTCAATTTATTCTTTATAATCCAAAAAGAAAGGTGCTTGAGGAAGCGAGGCAGTGCGAACTTTGTGGAGTGTAAGGGAATTGAGGAGCGTTGCGTGGAGAGAGAGGAGGGGGCGCAGCGTGGATGGGCAGGGAAATGCGAGGAAGACCTGAAGCGGAATAAACAAGGCGCCAAGCAACGCGACGCAAGGCGAAACGGAGGCGACAGGGAAGAGAGGGTTGATGCGACTGTCAACAGGTGGAGCGGAGCGGAGTGGAGAAATGCGCGGAAAGCGATGAGCCGAGCGGGAGGGGAGACGGAGGAGGTGAACTTTAGTGAAAGAATGGAGAAGTTGTGCGGAGCGTGGAGGACAGGCGGCGGAGGACAAGTCGTGACGAAGGGAGAAGAGGGATGGTTGCAGACCGCTTGGGCGGTCTGAGACGAGGTTGAGCGGGAAAGAAAGGTAATGGTGGCGGAGTTGGGAGAGACGGGGATATGGGGACGATTGGGAAGAAACGAAACTGTATGGGGCCAAAAAAGTAATCGAATCTAATGAAAGCATAGACTTCCGCGACCGGAATCAATAGACTGGTTGTGGAAGACTTCGCGGTCTAGGTAGTTTCCAAAGTTTCGGCCGACTTAGTGCGACCTTCCTCAGGGCGAAATGCGCTTCTTCCAAATGTACCACCACCTTTCTGACGCCGCTCAGCCTCGGCCCGGTCGACCACGCCCCACGCCGCCCCGACGCGCCCGCGCCCGTTTGCCGTCTCGCTCCGCCCCACCCTCCCGTTCTTTATTGAACTTCGCTTCCTTCGACACGCTTCGATTTCGTCCCGAGAAAGGTTGCCGAATGGCGACCGAGACATTGACAACTGTGCCTAGGACGACGTCTCCCGGACAGTGGAGAATCTATAGATTCCCCAAGCTGGGCGAACGCCGTAGGCAGACGGAATGTTGCGTAGAGAGAAAGGGAAGTGAGTTTGGGTGCTGCCCAACGGAAATGACAAAGTAGAGCGGAGCGATGAGGGGAAGATCGCTTCAGCAAACAAGGTTGTATCGGCGGAGAACGCTAGTACATGAAGCGGAGAGAAACGATACACGCAGTGTGGAGTGAACCGATGGAGTGTGCAATAATGGAGGTTTGGTTCGGCGGAGCAAGAGGCAGCGACGGAGTCACAAAGTGGGCGGGGTGAAGTGAGCTGAGGTTGGACAGGGCGAGAAGGGGTCGAAACAGGTGGAGGGCGTGGAGAGTGAAGTAACCGAGATAGTGGGATGGCGCTGGAACGACAGGTGGACAGATGAAGCGGGGGTGAGATGAGGACGTAAGGGTGGATGAGTTGGGAGAGCCAGAACGACCCATGCAGTACAACGGTACGTGAGGCGAGATGCAGCGTGGCAACGGAGGTGTCAGATGTAGCACGGAAGGGAGTTGCAGATGGACGAGCTGGCGGGCTCAGACCACGTTGAAAGGGACCACAGGGGTAATAGATGCTAGATTGCATTCAGGGGGGACGGGGCAGACACAACATGGCCGGGCGAAGTAACACCAGGCCCAATGGCGTAGGCTTCCGCGACCAAAAACATGGTCTGGCCTTCCGGGTGACGCCGCGTGAGGTGCCGACGTTGCACTATAGCCCTGAAAAAGTCCACGATATGGTGGAAACGTCTGGACGTCGCGAATAGGAGGGATGGAGGCAGGAAAGGCGGGACGGGTTGAGGCTAGGTGGGCAGTGGCGACGGACGAGGCGGCGCGGGGCGAAGTGTAACATGCACTGAGGAAAATACATTTCGCAGTCAACATAATGCTGCATAAACGCAGTTGGTGTAAAACGGCCCAAGCAGATTGGTTGTAGCGCCACGGACGTTAATTACATAACTGCGAACACAATTCACTTAATCAGCTTAATCTAATTTCCCCTTTTTTTCTCACAAACACGTCATTCCGTGTGCGCTAACGTTGTAGCGTGTTACAGATTCTTCTTCCTCAGTGTGGCGACAGGGCAATATCGGGTGGGTCGGGCGAGGCGGGGCGCCTCGCGCGCTGTCGCGTGCGAAGCGTTTTATGGCGGGCGCCGGCTGCGGTGGCGCTGCGGGTAATTGGACTCTAAAGGCGCCTCCGCCGCCCGCGATCGTCGCCCGCCGCCCGCCCCACCCCCGCCCCCGCCGCCGCTGAAGGGCCCTCGGCACGCGACAGCGCCGATTGTCTCTCGCTTCCGGCCCCGAATCGGGAGGCGTCGGAGCATTACGGCGCGCGACTGTCACCTCCGTGGTGACGGGGTGTGTGTGTGTCACAATTCCATTTTTTTGTTTCTTTTTTGTTGGTAGAAGTGTGCCATTAAGGGCCAAATTTTTTTATAAGGGCGGCTGAAGCAACTTAAATCGTCTGGCGATATGCAAATGTTTCGATTCAAATGTAACGTACAGATTGTCTAGTTTGAAATTGATTAAACAATGCATAGTGTTTTATCGGTGCCTCAGTGCAACAATTGTTCCCACTGCACCGTGTCTGTCCGTGAGGTACTGAACTTTTAATCCCGTCGGCAGGTTTTCGACACCAACTAGAGGTCGCATTCACCCACAGGTGTGTGGAAGAGAATTCTAGCAGCTGGCTGCTCTCTTAGGTAGTTTTCCATGATCTCGGTTGTTCTCCATAATCAATACCAGGTGAATGCCGGAGCAGTACCCAAACATTCGGGCCGCGCTCCTTCAGCTTCATTCTTGCCCGGACCTTTACCTTTACACACATACTTGCATGCCCTACTCTACCAAACGTATCGGGACACCAGTCGGGAGTTCGGGATTATCAGGGTGGGGTGGTGCCCAGTTTGGGGGAGATATCGGACGGAAAAACCCGCAAGACGTTTTTGTCGGCGCCGTATCTCTTGTTCCAGCGGGGGAGACCCACCACCTCCTCTCGGCCTAAACACGCTGCACAATACTCACGGGACTGACGAGCACATAGTTGACCCACCTCTCGGAAACACAAAATACTCATTCTTTTCACATCTTTTATCTAAAATACAAGTATAGTATATTCAGTTATTATGTGACGCGATTGTTACATCCCGTTAGCAAAGAAGCCGTTTTACTGCTTAGAAAGGCACTCTGAAACTCCCTTGGTGTATCTTCGAAGAAATGTGCCAATGTCTTTCAAATCTTTCATAATCTTCCCCTAATGTAATTTATTTGTTGGTGGTGCATTGTGTGGACACCTGTCATAGCAAATGATCGTTCTTCTATTTTTATTTCTTATATTTTCTATACAGTAAAAATAAGTGAATAATCGAAATGTAATAAATCAACTATTTATCTTTGAAATAATTATGTTAACTTAATTAGGGAGGTCTGTTGCTACTTAGTCCATGCAAGAGGGAAGGATTAATGCACAGCATTGTCCCCAGTCTACAAACTGAAAGTTTCACTGGCGCGATGGCGTTTTGTTCGAAGATGAATCTCAATTATTTCTACAAAGACAGCTGATGTGGTTTATGATAAATTTTGGTGGTATATGAATTTATGGAAATTTCTCTTGTAAATATATTTAATTTGAGGGCAACTCCATTCTTTTATCCGAAATTATTTAAATTTCATTTTACCATGTTCTCTGACTTTTATTTGCATGTCGGCATTCGTGTCAACCGTGATGTGATCACTAGAAGGTAATGACTGTATTCATTTTTTATTATGATGTGCTGAGAACACGTTTCGTTTCTAACTTCATTAATGCAATGGACCTCTCGATGCTATCTAAAACTGTAAAGTTCATTTTCGATTGCAGATTGTGAGACTAAGTTTCATATTCGCTATTTAGAGACAGAAAAAAACATTATATTCGTATCGAGTAAATGAAAGCAAAAATGCTTGATGGCACGGAATACTTTTTCCTATCAGACCTAGTAAAATGAGCTCATGATATGCCTGAAAAGTAATAAAGGAATCATTAAGCGTGGTATTGCAGTTCTATGAATACGTTTGATCAGAACGTTTGTAAGGTAGGATTGTAAAATCTTTATTTTCGATGTTTGGTTGAAAATGAGGGTGCTGCCCAAGACTATCCTTTGGAGATGTCCGACCTTCCCCGTTGCAAATTGATGCAGCCATAATGAGGGCAGATTTATGCCCCTAACTCAAATACGTCTAAAATTCAGACTTTTCCGCATTTTCATAGATCTGAATACTTAGAGTGGAAGATATATTGAAATTCTAACTTGTTTAAAGTAAGATTCGCAAAACTAACATCCAAACATCAAACGTTTGTGTGTCTGACATAATACCATACCTCTTTTGGCTTCTTGGCTTAAAATTCGTATATCTTGCCTAATTCTGAACCTTTTTTACAGTAAAAGTGTACAACACATTACGCTAAATTTTTAAATCTCTTTACTAAATCATAAATAAATTATTAATCACTTAAATATTTTTTTGAAACACTTCCATTATGTAAGGAAGTTCGGTATGAAAAATGCAAATACTAGGTGTAAATGTGAACCGATATTAATATCTGTCCGTTCTTGAAGTTCCCACCAGTCTCTAGACAGAAATCTTTCAGTTTGTTATTAAAGTATACAGTTTCTTTACATTAGTCAGTCCAAAGTAGTCAGTTCTTTGTTAAAGTGTCAGTTTGAATTTAGGGAATATAAATACTTCTTTACCTACGTTAGAAAAATCAACAGTTCACTCGAAAGAAAACAGAGTTAAACTAATGTTCCTTCGCGTGCAATTAAAATTCAGTTTTTATTCTTATTCACGACCTCCAAACTAATTAGTAAAAGTAAGCAACGCATCCAATAGGTTACATCACATAGTTAAAAGATGTACCGGCACGCTTTCGTCGCACGATTTCTGCATCCGTAAAACGCGCGCTGCTTTACCATTTTACTTCTTATCTTATAAAATCTTCCTCTTCCGCAAAAACAACAACAAAATGCAAACGATAGTGAAATACATCCGCAATCCGGCTCGATCTGTACATGGATGCCCCCCACATACCTGCCAGGCAACGATTCAATTTGCAACGCTTATACTAGCGCTACGCGTAGATCTAGTATACTATTCCAATTTCTTCAGTGCTCCCCCGACTTCCTTATACGAAGATTTTATGTTTTATTTGGTTTTCGCTTCCTCCCACTTAGTTTCTCAAAGCATTTGCTCTTCTGTTGGTGTGAGACGAATTCTGTAGTTTTAGGCTTCGTTTCTTGGAAATTGAGTATTTTTAAGACAAGTTTGGTGTCTTACGGTGTGCAGCGCTTGTGCATTAGGGTGGTCCTTCGGAACATTCCGGATGTTCTTGAGTGCTCCACCTAAATCAAAAGTAGAGGCAGAAAAATAATTATGCCGCCAAAAATTGTCGACAAGCATAATAATAAAAAACCACGTAGGTTGAATTTTAAATGGGATTGGACATGGGTTCACGACAAAAACCATTATACTTACTGAAATTTTTAACTTGTATATTTATATAACACCATTTTACACTTAAAATAAGTATTAGTTATAAAATGACATTAATATATCGTTTTTAATTTAAAATGTTTATTGACAACGGTGATTTATATCAAACAGACATTTCGAAATTAATAATATATCTCCCTACGGAAATTGAAAAAGACATTTAAAGTTTAATATTCTCAATTACACGTCAATTAAATTTCAATTAAAGTATTAAAAAAATTGACAGTTGTCATTAAGCAAAAATGGCATACAATTTTTTATGACGAAACTATACTATATTTGTATTTAAATACAAAAAAAGTTTTAATTGTCAAAATATGAATTTCTATTGACAGTTTTGACACCTGTCATGGGTCCAAACTAGTTTTTGACATATTCGGATTTAGCGGTATGAAAGCATTTAATTAAGACTATTTTTCAAATTGAAAAATTTTAAAAAAATAAAAAAAATCGATTAAAAACAACTTGATTGACAGTTGTTACTTAGCGAAAGCACGTTAATAATTTTTTTACGACGGAACTTTACTTGATTTATGTTAAAATATAAAAAACTTACAATTTTGAATAATCAAAAAATAAATTTGAATTGGCCTCTTTTTTTACAGCTGTCACGAGTCTAAATCAGTTTTTGTTATAATATTTGGATTAAGCGATATCGAAAACCTATGGATACCATGTTTCACCTTAAACCGACGGAAACTAAGAGTTCAACGCTTGGTTTAACTTAAAAAACGGAAAACCCATGTTCAATCCCATTTAAAATTCAACCTGTGGAGGGTGACGGATTATTATTATTATTTATTATTATTTATTATTTATTATTATTTATTATTATTATTTATTATTTATTATTATTATTTATTATTTATTATTATTATTATTATTATTATTATTATTATTATTTATTATTATTATTATTTATTATTATTATTATTATTTTGCGTCATAATTATTTGTTCGGCGTCTACTTTTGATTTAGGGGGAGTACTAAAAAACATCGGGACTTTTCCAAAATAAGCACCTTTGAACGCTGTCGCTGCTGCCTCGGCACTTGGCTCGTGCGCCGACGCGGCTCGCTGCTCGGGCCAGAGGCGGTTGGCGCGGCAGGGGCGGGGCTCGAACCCAGGGCCAGGCCCCGAAGCGAGCAGAGCAACCCCACAGCCCGCCGGGCGCTGCACTGGGGGGCGCTTTAACGAAGCGTAATGAGACTGCCTACCCTCGACGCTGGAGAAATTGAATGATGGGACCGAATTTAAATCGGTTTTGTAAATTATTGATGCGATTTTTTAATTTTGTGATTCGCATTTTAAAGCTTTATTTGAATTGTTTGTTTCATTCAAATAATTTCAGACAAACACCTTTTTTATATAAAGAAATAACTCCGAATACTCAGAAAACTCCTAAAATTAAACATCCATATTCAAGAATGCACGATCAGTGATTATTGAATACACGGCTCGTAGCTCTTGTAAGAATTTTATTTACTGGCTGTACAGATATGTCAAATTAATTTTTGATATCAAAATTTATTGCTGCAATTGACATATTGTGGCGGTTCTAAACAAACTGATAATAGATGAAAGGAAAAGTTTAATAGGATCACTTCCTAAATGAAATGTCTGGTGAGCAGAAGAAAACGAAGATTTTCAGAATGAGGGTTGATTACTTTTATTGACAAAGGTTCGATTCCTGGAATGAGTTCGTAATTCCAGGCGCAGAAGTTTAGTTTGACTTTACATTAGTGTATCTCATTTCTTGTCACCCCCAGAATTTCAACTATCTCGAGATATCAAATTTTTAAACTAGTGTGTCCATATTCACTTTTTGCGGCCAACTTGAGTTGAAAACGACAAACAAATGTTTTTAATGTAAGTAAAGTAGGCTATTTTTTCTTAATTCTGAAATCATACTTGGATTAAGGAGTCAACCGATACAACACTTTCTCCAATCTCACGTGTTAAGTTAGTGCGTTTAATTAAAAATGAGATGACATTTTTATTAAATTTATTTCTTCTTGTTCCACCTTGGAGGGAGCGTCTTCGAAGGAGCGATGAAATGAAAACAAAACAAACTTTTTGAAGTAATAAAACGTACACAAAACAAACTTTTGTACTCAACGTAGAAAAACTAATCAATATTAATTCGTGCAATTTGTTTTTTATCGGTTTCGAAGGTTTTTTGTCCATAACCATGCAAGGAAAGAGTATTTTCTTGTCAAGACTAACGTTCGTCAATTTCTGTGTGTTACTGTTAATTTAATTTACGTTTTTTTGTTGATAGGAATATGGATGAAATTTTTAAAACGCTATATAGTTTCATATATATATAATATGAGAGAGAGATTGAGATTTCCGTTCATTATATCCAATTGTGGGACCGGTACTTAAGTATTTGGATTTTTCCTTTCGACGAGTAACCTCTTGAGCTGCCCAGGTATGCAAAAGATCTGGAAAAAATGGGGAGGACGTAAAAATATCGCCTTTTCGAAAGCCCCGTCTGTGGCTTAGGGATATTTCTTCGCATTCGCCCCTTTGTATCTCGTATCCAATGGCAGGGCGCCTTCCTGCCCCCCTTCAACGAAATGCACTCGGAAGGTGGCTGCTCGGGTGTCAACCCCCGTTCGCCGCCGCGCGGAGCCGCCAGCGAACCAGCCGGCGAAGAAAGCGCCCCTCGGCGCGCCCTCTCCCCCGGGGCAGACGTTGGCGGCGGAGAAAACGGCCGCCCGATGGCGCTCGCACCCTCGCGAGCAGTAGGGCGGCCCGCGAGCGCCTGGGAAAGCACCAACTCTCGGCGGCACTTTCTCCCGCCGGCAACGCGATCTGCCGCTCCTCACCCTTCCGAGTGGCGCGCGCGGTGGCGCGGCGGCGCGCGGGCGGGACGAGGCCGGACGCGCCATTACTTTTCCCATGGCGGCGCGGCGCAACGGCCGGGCTGGGCCGGCGGGGGGCCGGAGGCGGCCCGTTGGCGCTCGTGCCCCTGCGGTCGCCGCGCAGCCGCTCGGGCGCGCATCGCTTCGAAACGGTTCATCCAAGCCCCATTCCCATCCACCGCCCATTCACGCGGCCCCCGACGCCCAGTTATGGTGATGTATGCGATGCCGATGGCTCCTCCCAACCCCAACCCCAACCCCAGCTCCCTCCGTCCCTCCTCAGGCTGGACGTGCGTAGCTAATGGTTTGTGTTTATACCTCACAGTTTGCACAAGTCAAATAAAATGAATTTTAACAAAACAGTTTGTGTGATTTGAGAATGTATGATATGAGTGGCGTCATTCGGGGCTCCTGTGACACGCGACGAAAGGGAATGGGGCTCCGGAAAGGAAATGAGGCGACCCACATTGGCGATTCCCAAGGAACAAGTGGTCACATGCACTTCATCTGGAGGGTGGACCTTCTCGTAGGCCGTAGGGAGGCTGCTTGCGATAAGTTAATAATAAACAAATTATATTCTAAAGAGATTCTTGTATTCTTTGGTATTTTCATCTTAACATTTAGAGAAATTGAGTTAACAAACAGAAACTTAGGCGATGCCTAAATTGTACTCCCATGAAACAACAGAGACCGACTCTCACCTTTTGGTTTTTTATGACCATTCCTACGGCCACCCTCCCTCTGCTAACATAGGTGAACATATTTTCTATTTTTAACTTTCTCTTATATTGTTTACGCAGTACAGAAAAAGTATTGTGATGCTGCGGAGAAAACGGCGATTATTCGACACAAAATCTCATATTGCCGAGTCCTGGTAACGAAAATCTAGATAAATTTTCCTATAAGTAGTAAATTACACGTTTTAGTCAGAATCCATGTTTTGTGTATCCTTGGCCGAAAAATTAACAGCAAAACGTCTGTCTCTTGGTGAAAGAAATTGGTTACATTTTCAACAAATTGAGTATTTTAAAAAATTGCAAAAAAGTAATATTGTAAAAGTAAATAAAGTAGATAGTAGAAAAAGTTTTTTGTGTCGCATGAAATGTTCTAAAAAATCCGATCTTAAAGTCATGAATCATTTCTTTGAGAAAAATAAAATTCGCTTAATTTTTGCTTGAAGTTAATACGGTTTTTAAAAATCTTTTCTGAAAAACCGCTCAATTTTGTTTACGGATAGAGCACAGGACGCTAAAAAATGATACAGGTGTACTGTTCGTTTAACTCTCAGAATTTCCGTAAACTACAAAGATTAGAAATGATACGAGAAAGTGTGTAGTGATGTAGCATACCTGGTTTAAATTCACTATTGATTAATTATTGTACAAGTATATTTATCTTCCAAAATGTTCGCTGTTCATTTGGACTCGGGAATTGCACATTTAAATGCAGTGAGTGAGGGTTCCGCGCCTGCGGGTGAATCCTCTGTTCAGGACTGCTCTACGACTGGTTTTCATTAAATCCTCCTATTTTTCTTTCAAATCTTGCGTAATTATGAGCTAATTACGATAGCAATATCAATGGTGATGAAATTTTAGATCTTGACGCGATAGAAACGCATACATGACACAGCTTATACATAAAAAAGCTTCAATAAACGTAGGAGCACTGTCTTCGTCAATGTATAAGAACCAAGAGTATTCTTTTCTATTCCGTAGTTCACAATTACAAATTCGTTTTCAAAATTCAGGAATTATTTATTTTTCTATTTTTGTGGTATTATTTCTCCACATACGTTTCAATAAATATTTAGAATACCCTAAACATATCTTGAAATGATATAGAAATCTTCTGACTTGTTCCTGTGACCACGCACATATTATGGAATTTTAATTTGAGGTATGCCTAAAACTAAAATTAATTGGATTGCGATCAAAATGACAAATAATGTGATTTTTCGTTAACTTTAGCTGATTTTGTAGGGACATTTAAATTTCAAAATACAGGAGAAATCAGACATTTCTACTGGCGTTGCCTTTTATTCCCGAAAACTTTGGCGCTTACTTTCACAGAGCCACTTGTAATCCTCATAATTAGACATAATAAGGTACTTAATTAGGAAGAGCTAGGTCGGTCTTCCTTGTACCATCCGCCTTCGTACACCATTTATTTCAAATATGATATATTTTTAGTTTTCGATTATTACGCATGAAGAAATTCCTGTCCGTGTAGCTCGAGTCGAATCTTTGAGATTTTGAAAAACTTTCTTTAAAATTCGAGGATTCTTTACATGAAGCCCTCCGGACATCTCCAAATTTTCTCAAAAGACTGCCCCAATGTTTTTCTTTAAATTTATTTTAAGAATGAAGTGACATACACTAATGAAAGTGGCGTAGGTCCGATTTTCATGGTTAGCTGAATAGTATGAATTTTTTTCGGCGTCTTCCTACAACTACAAAATTAGAGATACAGATTTTTTCTTCAAATGAAATTTGTTGTCCATAATTATTTTTTGTTTTGAGGTCATGTACATTTTTAAAACAATTTAGTAGCTTTCGTGCAATATTTGCAATTTTAACAAATAAGAAAAACAAGATATTCTCAAAAACGGCTCCAATTTTTTTCTTTAAACGTTTAGTACGGATAGTGCTAAATGTACTATGAGATGACATGAATACCAGTTTCCTCTTTTCATTTGTTTTTCCAAAAATTACAATGTAATTTATTTGACTTGACTTTCACGTTAATATTTACATTAGCAACGAATTGTTCACATTATTGTATTGATGAGTACATGTGCTTTAAATAATGTCGTATAAATTTTTCTCGACAACTCAAAAGTTTTCTGTAAAAACTAGCTCAAATTTCCGCATTTTTAAAAACGCTCAAACGCCATTTTCTCAAAAACTGTTCCACATTTTTCTTCAAAATTTCCGAACGTATAGTGCTAATTGCACTCTTTAATACGAAGTTAAAATAAAGTTCATTTTGCGGTCTTTTTTTGTTTTTTCAAAAATTATACAAATGTAATTTTTTTTGAAAATTTAACACGCCGTTAATATACACATTTTCAGCAATTTGTAATCACTATTGTATTGTGAGTAAAATAGCTTCAAATTTCGAATATACAGTAGCGCGTAAGAGCCATTTTCTTAACAACGGCTCCAAATTTGCCAAAGAAAATTTGTCATTTAGTACGATATTTTACTGTTCTTTAATATTTTTAAAATACTATTTCCGTTCTACTATTAGAAAACCGAAAAATTAAGAAATAAAAATCTACTTAGGCAACGATAGAAGGCAGCTTGCAAGAATATGTGGCAAGGCCAAATAGCTAGCTGAGATCTAAGGAAATAGAAAACAAATACGGGAAAGTCTTTGCCATTTTGTGGCACCACTAGTTTAATTTAAAACCATAAAGTATTCTTTAAATATTAAAATATATTGAAATATTAATATTTCAATTTTGTTAAAAGCATTTTATTATAAATAACGTTTATAATTTATATCTGTATATATTATATATGTATATGTACACATACATCCATACATATACATATACAAATTCCCCTCCCCCCCAAAAAATCGTCTCTTGATCCGTCCCTGTTCACCTAGTAATTCCTTGCAACAGGCGCTATGTGCGGGAACATTTCCTTTCTGCAAGCGAGAAACGCATTGAAAGACACATGGCTGGGAAAAGTCATGAGTTCATTAGGATGGACATCTACGGTAAGAAGTTTTTGTTGCCCTTTCAAAATCTCAAATTTGGACGAGTTTATTATTGTAAGAAATCATTCAATTATTGCCTATATTTTACACACACTATCCTTAATATGTTGCTTGGTCATCGCAGCGTCAATCGAAGATCGGACACCTCGCCACTGAAAGTGTTTATGAAAATTATTATAATAAAACTAGATGTGAGCCCGAAAATATGACAATGTAAAAATGTTGATGAAGTAAATTGTCATCGCTGGTTGAGAGAATTCTCCATCAGAAAATTAATTTTCGCACCTTAACCAACATCTTTCTCAGCAAAGATTTTATCACCCGGAATGTAATTTGATTATTTTAAAAGTTTATTAAAAAACTATATGATCAGACTAATTTCAGAATAAGTCAAACTTAATATTTGTCTTCAATCTTGCGTACTAGATTTGTGTGATATTTAAATGCATTTAGGTACATCACAAAGTTTGTCAGTGAATAATAATAAAAATAATAGTAATAATAATAGTAATAATAATAATAATAATAATAATAATAATAATGTATTTGGGTATTTGTTGCAAATTGTGTCCAACATTGCTGATTTTTTTTATTTCACATAAAAGTAGAACAAATTCTTTGCAGCTCTTATTATTAGTAATATTGAAATCAGGAAATTTAATTTACTTCCTTAATTGTTTACTATTTGTTGATCGCTGTCAGTTATATTACTTCGGTTATAAAAGCAACGAAGAAAAAAAAAGGATCCTGTGAAGAATATTTCTGAATCCGTGGTTTCAATGACATTGCCCTCCAATGCTGCCGTAATTACTTTCGCTTGAAAACGTTTGCCACATTTTCATGTTTTAAGCAGATTTATTTTCAGCAGCAAAAAAACACTCACCATGTAGTGGCACTACAATTTTCGTAGCGTCAGCAGTGAGCAGGAAAATGCAATAGATGTACCGCAGGTGTAGACTACAGGGCTTCAGGAAGTCCTGTTTTTACTCATAAAAATTAACATGTGAGTTTAGAAAAACGTCAGGTACAACACACTCCAGCAGCTGGACGCTGCATGAGAGAGCAGACAACAAAGCTTCATTAGCGCCACGTGCATGTCGCTTCAAAAAAGGTGACAAATGACTTTAGCATTTTTGTGGCTCGACAGTAATTGCTAGTCAAATCACATCCTGCCTAATAAGTGCCTGACGTCAGATTGTGTTGCAGTGCCTTTCATCACTAGTCGCACTATTTATTTCTGATATTGTTGGCACATTTGTTTTACCGTCTCAACGTAGGAATGAGTACTTGTATTTCACAACGGAGCAAAATGGCGAAATGTTAATATTTTTATATTTAGTTTTTCCTTGCTTGATAATAGTGTTAATTCGGAAAGGTGGTTGTTGCTACTAATACGATTTGAACAATTGTTTTGAAATCCAACACTTCGCTAATATCTGAACTTATAAAAAGGCAAAAACATGAAATAAGAGTTTAGATGCACAGAGTCAAAGAAATACAATTTTCTTTTAAAAAAAGTAAAAACATGCATAATTAATAATGAAAATATAATATATAATATATATACGATAGTCGGTCAGAAAGCAATGCCTTACATTTTCCCCTTCATGCAGTAATAATGGTAGACCGCTCTGGTTGTTAACCCTTCAGAATTTTGTATTTCCAGCATTAGTGTACAAAGTTTCAAGTCCCTCCTACAAACGGCAGTTCCTTAACAAACTGTTAAAATGGCGGCTGCAGACGTCGAACGTTACAAACAACGCACTGTTATTGAGTTCCTCGTTGCGGAGAAGCAAACTGTTGTGAACATTCACAAACGCTTGTGTGTTCGTGGTCGAACAGCCACAACGCAGTGTATAGCAGCTCTGTTGGCGCCAGGAGCACGGTTTGGGTAAACGAGTTAGAGCTTCGGAAAATGAAGAATGCGATCTCCGTGATTTGCAGCGCAACACAGCACAGCGACGAGTTCTGACATGCCGATCATTGTCTTTTGAGATATTGATGGGATCATTCATGTTGATGTTATGCCCACAGGCAGTACCACTACTTTAAATGCATGCATAAACACACTCGATACCCTAAAGAGGCATTCCCCGCAAGAACAATCCCTGAAGAATTGTGCACAAAGTTGCTCTTCTTACACGATAACGCACGCCTGCACACAAGTACCGCAACAAGAGAAGCACCGACAAAGATGGGCTGTGCTTCCCCATCCACCATACAGTCCGTATTTAGCCCAATCCGATTTCCATCCCTTTGACAAATTGAAGAGGAAAAAAAAAAGCTATTCGTGGATGGAAAATTGACGATGACTTGAAGGGAAGAAATGGCAACGCCGTCATGAAGACTTGGAACCAGCAAGGCATGCACGCCCTTATTTCAGAGCAAGGCTGTACAAGTCGATGGAAATAAAGTGGAAAAATAGAGCCTATAGAATAACCATGTATTAATATTGTGTCCAAATTTCAGGTTTTTCCTACAAGCGTTTCTGGAGAGAGATAAAAATGAGGGGCATTACTTTCTGGTCAAACCTCGTAAATTCTCTCTTACGTAGTACAGATATGTTATGTACACTGAAGCAAAAATGACTTTTTGAGAGAAAAATTTGGATTGTAGGTCCGTGATGCCGAAAAAGTGGGTAAATCATTTTCCTATATGTAGTACATTACTTCCTCTAACATATTGTAGAATCAGAATCAGATTCTTTCATTTGAGACCGATATTTGTATTTGTGGGGATAAGTTCTATGAAACCTCAAAGACATTCTCAATTTTTCTCTGAAATTACTCAAACGTTTTTGATTAATCTCTTCATTGGATAGAAAAAATACGCGTATAAAAATGTGCAAGAGCAATTTTAAGCATATAATAATTAAGAGCAATTGCAAAAGTTTTTAATTTTTACAGCGCCTTCTTACAACTACAAATTGATGTTAGGGATTTTCCCCCTGAATTTTCTGTTCTTCAGAGTTGTATCTTTGAGTAAAGTCATGTAGATTTTTTCAAAATATGAGTAATTTAAGCAAAAATAAAGGAAATGATTTAAATAAATAAAGGGGATTTAAAATCTCGATTTTCTCAAAAGCGGTTCTAATGTTTTCTTTGAATTTTGTTCGAATAAAGTGAAATACACAGAATAACGTGACCTAATGCCATTTTGATGTATTTTTATGATTTAAAAAAATACACTTTGTAAAAAATATCCCTCTCGTCATTTATTGTAGACATTTTTAATATATTATTGCATTTGTGAGTACAAGTACATTTAATAATTTCTGAAGAAAACTGAAACGTTTTCGGTGAAAATAAGCTAAAAATAAGTAATCTTTCGTGAAAAAATTGCGAATTTACTGCAGAAATTGTTTTTTATCGGGCCCTGATAACGAAAAAGTGGATTAATTTACAAACTAAATTAAATTCTCTAATTCGTGGTGTAACCAGAATCCATGATTTTTGGGTCCTTGATATCGCAGAATCAAATGACGGTAAAATATCTGACAGTCTCTAAACAACGCTAACCGCTAAACCCTTCATCCGATTTTCTCCAAAATTGATATTCCCCAATCGATCTAGCTGATGTCGAGGCACCTTTGAATTTCGAATCGATATTTTAATTTTGAGGGGTACTTTACATTAAGCCCCTGGGACATATTCAAAATTTTCACAAAATCGCTACATTGTTTTTTATTAAGTTTTGTTGTGGGTTAGTGTGAAGAATGTTTAAGAGAACGGTGCACGTTCGTTGAAATCTGATTTTTCGAAAATTGCAGAAGGTTAGAATGTTTTCGGCGTATTCCTACAGCAAATATATTAAAGATAGAGATTTTTCTCGTAACGATATCTTTTCTTTAAGATAGATTTTGAAATATGGTCATGTTCTTTACAATTTTTCGAAAATTTGAGTATTTTTCGCGTAATATTGCGAGAAAGTACTTGCTGTTGTAGCACCACTAATTATCCATGAATTTTGTGTTTTTCTTAAGCAAATGAGTAGATTATTTATAAAAAAAAGGGGGGATAATGTTGAGGAAAAGTAGTTTACAATACGTTTTACGTTACGTTCTCAGGTATGTTCCCCTGTTTTAGAGAACGTTGACGGTGAACGGATTGTTCATCATTAATTCAGTGAAATTTACGTTACTGCTTATTCAATGTAGTTTGGGGTTTCACTGCAATGAAAGTACCATTTGGGAACGTATTGAAACAACCCGTTTCATACTATTCTCACCCAAGATGTCCGTTGAAATCTACAGGTATTGTCTGTGTGGCCACTTGTTTCGTCCGTTCGTGAACACGTGAAACGGAAGAGGCCTGTGAATGTGTTTCCAGTAAAAGGAGGAAGGTGCATGATACGCCTGATTCTGAAGGGGAGGGGCAGCGGGCAGCGTATTTCTTGCTGCGCCGCACTCGTAAACCGACGCCCTCTCTCCGCGCCCACTTGTCCTCATCCTCTCCCGCACCGCGCGCGCATGCGTAATGAAGAAACGTTATTTCCACGACCACCGTGTTATTTCGCCGCTCAAACGGCCGAGAACGACCTGTTTCCAGCTTTTTAATGATCCTCGTACACACGCTCGGCTTTCTTTCCCCTCTCTCTGACCAGAAGGGGGGGGGGATATCAACGGGTCGCCCAGCGTCGTATCGGGGCCGGCCCGGGGAAAGAAAATACCACGACAATAGCGCGCCGGACGCATCAACCGTCCTGCCGGCCGAAACCGCACGGCTAGTTGGAAAGTGATTAGGGGGGGAGCGGCGCCGCGGCGGCCGGGCAGGTTGGTCTTCCTGCTTCTTTCGCCGGAGCCGTGAGGAGCGGCTGCGTAACGGGCGGGCAGCGCCGTGTCGCAGGTCAGGGCGGCCACCTGCGAGAGCCCGATCCAAATTTCTTTATCTGCTCCGACCCCCTGCTCCCGCTCCGCCGGGGAGCCGGGTGGAGGGCCGGGCCGGGCCGGCCGGGTCGGGGGCGGCGGTGGCAGCTGCCCGGAGAAAGGTGGCGGGGCGGCCCTCGGGCCCAGGGCACGCGTGGGGCGTGGGGCGCTGGGCCGCCTCTACTCGCTCGATGCGTCGTCAATGGCGGCGCTTCCTCCCCCCTGGCCACTTGCGGCGCGGCGCGGCGCGGCGGGGGCGGCGGCGGGCGCCCGCAGGGGCGATTGAGCGAGTGGGGAAAGCGATGGCGTAGGGTAGCCCACACCGCACGCAGTGAGCTCGGCTCCGCTCGGCTTCGGTGTCACCCAGGAATAGCCCTTGAGAGCAAAGGGGCAGGAAGTGTGACGGTATCGGTGACAGATTTACAGCGAGGAAATGAGAGTGGCAGAGCCTCACTCGCCGCCCGCTCTGGTTGCTTGTGGGCGACGGCTGTGTGACAGTTTGGAAAACTGCGATTGGCGTCAAAGATGGGGATGGGGACTTGGTAGAACGTAGGTTAAATCATTTTAAAGATCTATTATAGTTCTATATTGCAACTTTGTATTAATGCTTTTATTTTCCAATTAATTTATTAAATCAAGTGTGTCTCTTTCTGAAAATACAATGTTTGGTAGCCGTCGTGATAATACAGCGTGCAGGTGTTGGCGGAGATCAGGATGGCATGAACAACTTCCATGTGCAGATTTGGAGAAGTTATCCACTTAAGTGGAAAGTTGGGTAGAAAAAATGGCTTTTTCTCGCGTACTTGTGATTATTTACTGTGCACATTCAATATATTTTATCAATACATTTTTTAAAAATGTAAATAAATTTTAAAATTCGACCTTAAGGGAATCATCGTGGGGAGAGGGATTGGTTGTTTTGGGATGCAGCAGTGGCGGCGGGGCGCGTGCCTCGTCAGGCGGGTGGATGGCCCCGCTGGCGGCGCCAGATCTCTCCCGAATGGTCCCCGCCTTCTGCAACAGGAAGACAAACAGCCAGAAAGCGCGCGTCCACTGCGTCCGGCCGTCGCGCCGGCTCCGAGACCCACGGAAGACCGCCGAGACCTGCTCTTTCGCGCTTATCTTAGAAATGGTGTGGTTGAAATGCATGGAATAATTAAGCGGCCCTGCTTAAGTTTGTAATTAGTTTGTCGGCGTTTGGCATTATATCTTTATGTATACGATCTGTGGCAGCTGTGGACTGGAAATTCATCCCAAAACTGTAAAAGGTATGAAGTCCTCCACAGAACTTAATTTAGAAGACATTTAAGAGATAATACGTTTTCTGCATTCAGATACAGTACATTTATTGGGTTTTCAGAATTTTTGGAATCTCGGATAATGGCGAATATTGAATAAAAAATTTTTAAAAAATTAGCTTTAAATATTCGAATTAGACTCGCTAAAGTGTAATTAAGAGGAGAATTATCAACTCTTGAGGTCTTTTGACTTCACTGTGTATATCGAAGTTTACGACAATATTATCAGATATCGTATGCTTCCGCGGCCGAAGTGATGATCTGTGTTGTCCGAGTGACGCCGCGTCGAATGCTGAGGTGAGGTATTGCCAGATTTGCGGGGCGGAGATAATTTGACAATTTATTGTTAATCTGCGGTAGTGTTCGGGTACACTACAATGAAAACATGTTTTTCTTTATCCGTTCGAAAAACTCAAAGAAAAACTACATTTAACGAGGGGGGGGGTTGATGACCTAAAATATAGCCAAAAGTGATCAACAAAGTGCTCTTAAAATACTTAAAAATTCCCGAAAAGTAAAGAAAATTACGTAAAAAAAATTTGATCAAAACCATTTCAGATGAACAACTCCAGCCGTTGGGTACGTTACTGATGTAATCGAGGCTCCTTCCTTTTTCTTCCTGAATTGTGAACTCAGCTTGCAAACGTTTGGTTTGGACTGTTCTTTAAAAGAAAATCTCTGCCCTTATCGCAAATTCGGCCGAACTGACAATGGTGCCGATAGGCGTCATAGAAACTTTAGATTACATAGTACTCACAACTGCTGACATTACAATATATAAGCGAAGAAATCGAATCGACACTCAGGAATTTTATGGTGAAAATGTTGCACCTCGTAAATAATGTTTGAAGCAAGTAGATCCAAATAATTTATTCCAAACACTAAAATGTGTTTTTTATTTTTGGAAGTTTACAAATTAACGATATTCCAAAATTATATTACATATATTATCAAACTCGTACATACATAATTACTAAATCTCAACAGAGAAAGATAAATTAAAAAAACAAACAATGAAATTAATTTTACATTTTATATTACTTTTACCATTATTTAAAGAACTCATGTTGGCGCTTGGAATACTTTGTATGGGCACTCGATTCCAGAAATGCCCAATCACGTGGGAAGGTGGTCAATAGTCGGTGGGGACCACTTGAGCTTTACAAACACCAAGGGGGTGTACGAAATCTGGGATAAAATGTCGGTCGAAAATCGAATCTTACGAAAAACAGAGATTATAAATATTGAGGTTTCAGAATTCATTAAAACGCTGCATTTCCATGTCCTCCTCATCCATGTACAACTTTCTCCTCCCGCTCCTTCTAAAGTTTTCCTCCTTCCGTCTATCCCCTGTCGGGCACCCAAATGATGGAAACTGCCTCAGGGGCCACGTCCGCCTATTTGCCACTGGAGCGGAAACTAAACGGGAGAAGGCGAGGGCTCGCGAAAGGGTTGGCGCGCCCTTCGACGTCTCTGCTCCGAAGCTGTTGCGCGAAATTGAATTCAATAACCACTCAGACGGCCCTGCACGTGCAACTTGATTATCACTTGATAAGGAAGTAGGGTGTTGCCGCATCTCGCACAGGGGATCTCCGACCCTCTTGGGTTGCGACGCTCTGAACTGCAGAAGGAAGATTGGAATTTAATTTTCAAATTATTATAGTTATTAATTACAAAAGCGTTCATAAAATGTGTACAGGATTGAAGGGTCTAACCATTTCAAAAAATTGAACACGAAATTATAAAAGAAATAATAAGAATAAATTGTGTAATAGCAAGAAAAGTACATCTTGTATGAAAAAAACGTTTGTTCATGTGGTGGAAAGGCATTTGGGTAATATAATTTACCTCTCAGGTTGTAAGAGTATTCGAGCCTTTGATCGATATTTTATTCATTTTCGTTATCGATATCATAATTTTAATATTTAACTGTTTCCTTTGCAATATGAAATTAATTTGAAATTTTAAATATTTGTAATGATCGGTATCGGTAAATATTGGTAATAAACTACGGATTTTTATTGGTTTTAAAACTGAAGACAACTTAAAGAATTCCCAAAAAGCCTTATGTATGATTAATAACAATATTGTTCACATTTCAAAAATACGCTTGCTGCGAGTTTGCTGTAGACTCAAGGGATGCGATTTTTTTTCCGAAGCATATTGTGTTTAAAAAAAATATTTGTATGATATTTTTAAAATGTTAATTTTTATATTTCTCTAACTTTCTGTAGTATTTCTATGTTGCGTTCGCGTCTGCAAGGCATAGTCTTAACAGATATATGAAGTCAATCTCATGAAGTCAACTTCAGATGTACAATGTCAGTTTCAATGTCAAATAGTGCATGAAAATCAATTATTTTAATCATAATTAATGGCCTTTATTGTTTCCTTCGAATATTTGATGTTGGATGCGAATCTATCTCCCTCTCCCCCCCCCCGGCTCTTGGAATAAATCGGTGTACGCTCTGGCCATCTTTTAATCTGTTGAGCTTTCAGCCTCTCCTCACACCCAAATTTTCCTGTGAAATTAAAAGCATTTGGATGAAATACGTTTTATAATCTTCAGAAAGAAACATGTTTACACACATTTTATTTGCATATATTGTGTTATTTAAATAAAATTGAGGTAAATAATTTCTTGGAATGTGTTTGATAATGACCAAATAAGTTGTGGAAATAGATTAGCAAATGTTTGAACAGATGGGTTATACTAACCCTCAGGACTGAACTTAATGCATTTCTGCCTGAATTTTCCATTTTTTGGCGGAGGGGAATGAGGAAGTCCCGTAGATCCACTCCGCCTACGAGTCGCCTCGTGGTCCCTGTGCGAGGAAGTGGGCGGAGCAGTCTTTTTCAACTTTCCATCCTCCAGTAGCCCTGGCGAGGCGGGAGTTTGTCATGTTGGGGTACATGCGCCGCAGCTCTTTTTGGCTTATGCGGCAAAGAAGGGGGCAGTGCTTACTTACTAACTTATTTCTAACTTAACCTACGGATGAAGCCGGCACTTTGGCCGGCAACCTATGATTTGCACTAACACTTTATTGGTATTTTATTTGATGATTTATTTGATTTAGTTTTCTTGATTTTTATTTGCGAAGCAGTCGCACACGCGACCCCCTGCCCGTGCACCCGCGTGCCTCGCGCGAACCTCCCTCGCCGACTCCGTAAAATTGGCGTTTCCTCGCAGTTGTCGGAAATGAGAGCGTTTCCGGTGCTTGTGCGTCGCCGCGGGCGAAGGAGACGCCCGCACCGCCCACCAATCAGTGGGGCTGCTCTCGGATGAGCGCGGCGGCAGCTTCTGACTCATGCACGTGGATGGGTCGACCAGTTATTTAATGTGTCGGGCAAGTACAAGCCAAAGCGACGTGCAAGTGTATCTCCGCAACCTCAAAGACTCGACCTCGAGTGCGTTAACCGTTCTTCGGATATTCATCTATTCCATATGACCATATTCATCTATTGATATGACTGATGTGACGTCCCCTTGTATTCGAAACGTATAGTTTAATGTTTTGGTATATTGATATGAAGCCCCAAAATTTTCGATTTCTTTTAATGGCAGCAATTGTTTTCCCACTTCTTCAATTTTTATTTTTTTGCTAGAACAATAGCTCGCTCAATAGGCGCAGACCCAATTATAATTATAACTTTTCAAATTTCAGAAATTGTTTAGGTTAATCTTTGACACCCTCCAGCAATTATATTATTAAAGATTCATCATTTTTTCTTTCTCGCTGCGGAGTAAGGAGAAAGTCATTTAATGATGCGCGAAAAAACGGCGACTTTCTGGCACAAAAACTCTTATTACAGAGCCATAACGAAAAAATGGATTAATCCAGTTGCTAAATTTAGGAGACGGGGGGAATCATCTATCACGTGTTGTAGTCAGAATCCAGATTTTTGTGAGTCCGTGCAGTAGTTGCGCCGCTACTTCCTCCACATCGAATAAACTGTTTGGTCGTGCTCGAGTTTCATTATTTGCCTCCGAAGTTTTTGTAATTTTGTGCGGTACACAAAAACAAGAAAAGAAAATGATCACTTTCCTCAATTTGTTATTGTTCCTCTATGTTGCGTGATTCTAAGCGATTCGTGCAGTGTAGTAAATCTGTACATATATTTGAATATCAAATAATTGACCATAATATATAAAGTGAGCTGTATCGTATTTAAAATCGAAAGAAAATGCTGCATTAGAAAGATCAAAGTTAGTGCCTAAAATACCGTCATTTGTTTGTCATACATTCCAACAACCGCAACTGGATAAAAATATTGGTATTATGGTTAGTTTTCGTTGGCATTTACAATGAAAGAAGTATATGAGTCGTCATTGCCAACAATATTATTTATATAATTAATAATAATATTATAAATATTGTTGGGAATGACGATTCATATAATTATTTCATGTTTAAAAACGTTGAAATATCTCTACTCGCATCTTACACCGATCTAAGTTCATTGTGTTAAAGGTATCACACTTATAGTTTCTGATTGTCATATTCCTTTAGTTTGTGTTTGATATCAAAGACTCGTTCTTTAAACATATAATTTTACGTATGATTCATATTACGTACGCATTAAACATATAATTTTACATACATTTTCTTCGTATTTTGCTATTCTAGGGAGTTATTTTTACTTAATGTCACAAATGTATTGATTCACAGAGCCGTGGCTTGAAGGATGGATGAAAGGTGATAAGAACCTGTCATTTAAGTCTGTTGGCCACCGACAAAGGGCAGCAACTGTCATCACTGCAGTGCCTCTGCCTAGATTTCGAGTCCCGACGGTGGAAGGATTTTCAACACTAGCTTGATAGCAAGGTGGAATTCATTCGCTGTCTAGGGAAGGATTCTAGCGGCCGGCTGCTCTGATCGTTAGTTCCGTGGTTTCTCCGATCAATGCCAGGCGAATGTCGGAGCAGTACCCTATCAAATGGGCAACGGAGCGCGCACAATCTTTCCTTCCTCTTCCTTGTCCTATCCCACGCCTTTCTTTCACACAATCGCTTGCACTGCACTATCACACTGGTCGGCAGCTCAGAGCTTGTCCCGGCTAGGGCGAATGGGCAATACCTCCTTGGAGAAGATTCCCGCTAGCCGACGTACATCGGCGGCGGATCTCAGCAGCCAGCGGGGGAAGAGCACCGCCACCTGCCGCGATAAAAACATTTACAACACTAAGAGCAACCTGATGATCTTAGCAGTTAACGTGCCCGGCATTACTAATCAAGCTGTTGGCTACATTGGCTCATTGACTTGACTGGGCTAGTCAGCAGTCGTATAACACTATCTATTGAATAACAATATCGGAGTTGTCTGTGGATTTCTCTCACTTTCACACACCTTATGATGAGCTTTTCACTAATTTTACTTCAAGCATTAATTTATGCATTCAGAGAACCCAACAAACCCTTGAGCATAGATAGATTTTTTAATGCTTTGTTTGCCCCCTTTTGATAAGGAATAAAACGTTGATATGAGAGGGAATTTGAAAAGAGGAAGCATCGCATTTGACGCTCAATCAAATGATTGGAGCCGAAGAATACTCCTTCGCGGCTGGAAGCTGCAGAGCGAAAGCAGCCACCCTCGTCGACGTCCGTCCCGTTGTCCTCACCCTCGCCCTCGCCCTCCGCTTCGGCTAAGGCCTCTCTCTCACCAGCCTGCCCGTCCGCGCCCCCTCTCGCCCTCATCCGCGTCTCCACCCCCTCTTACCCGCGTCCCCGCCCTCTCTCACCGGCGTCCTCGCCCTTCCTCCCGCTCTCCTAGGTCGCGTCCCCGCCCTCTCACCCGTGTCCCGGCCACTCTCACCCGCGTCCTCGCCCTTGCTCCCCCCTCCTTGGTCCGCGTCCTCGCCCTTGCCCACGCCCCGCCACCACCTTCGTCTTTCCACCCCATCGCTCACGGATTTTTCTAACGAAAAATCGCCAGTATCCGCTGCAGCATAATACTTTATTTACTATGCAAGTTCGAGGACGAGAAAGTAAACTAGAAAGAATGGGCGACGTATTCAGACTTTTCTTCCTATGGTTATTAGTTACTCAACTACTCATATTTTATATAAAAGTGCATCATTCAAAGATGTAAAATTGCAATGCGAAACCAAAATCTGGCTTTAATAAGGCAGCTGTAGGACATGCTTCGAAAAAGATTTGAATTTTCACAATTTCTGTCGTTTTAATGAAAATCTTAACTTATACAGTATTTATAAATGTACTTTCCTTAACTCGAGCAAAAATGTTAAAGAAAAAAATTCCGAAAAGTTTGAAAATGTTACAGCAGCTTATTGTAAAACTAGCTACAGCGAAGAAAACAACTCGATAATTTTCTGTAGGGCTGAAGTTTTGACTGACACGGAGCAAAAATTCATTTCATAATTTTCTTTATAATTTTTCTGGAGATGTGTCCTAAAAATGCGGGCGTATAATATCCCTAATTATGCTGTAAACCAATCGTGAATCGTCCTGCATATGATATTGTTCAGCAAACGGCGGTTCGTTTTATTAATACAGTTTGCGTTGTAAGTCACTGTGATGTGTGGAAGTGGACGCTGAGGCAAACAGCGCTTTAACATTGTCTGGAAGATTGGACATTCATGATTTCAGACTTGTATAGTGCACAATTTTTCAAATTCCTTTTTCCGAAGGTTCAGTAATATTGATATTACAATCATAGAAACTTTTTTATTTTATTATTATTAATATTAGTATTAATACTAGTATTAATGGTAGTATTAATGGTAGCATTAATAGTAGTATTATTCGTGGAATCCCCTACCATCATCTGCAGAGAAACTTTCTAGAATTTTTGTATGCATTTATCATTTTCATTGACTTCCGTTCACAATTTTATGCACGCCGTCGCTTGAGAAGTGCTATTGTAAAATAGTTTGAGAATGATAAAATATATATTTTATAAATTCTCTAACTATTCAGAGTTGCAGTTTGAATCTAATAGGCTACAGTGTAAATGTAGTTATATTATTTTACGAAATAACACGTAATACATGAAAAACTGCAGTTTAACAAAATTGCACGAACGTTTTTTAGTGGAAAAAATTATAAAAAATATTTACTCGAAGCGCACATTCGGAAAATAATATTGATAGTCTGGAATGGAAGTAATTTATTTACATTTTCGTGAAATTTTCATTGAAAAAGTATCTCAAGTTCGGGAAGATCGACGATACCAGGGTCATAACCAAATAGTTTTGAACATACACGAAGTACATGAATGTAAAATATATCATTAGAGCTTAAAGAGCATATCACATTTCGGAATTTAAGTAATACATTTTGAGTACAAATTCAAAAACTTCAGCGTTTCTGATGTTTTAATTAGCTGATGAAAATTATTAAATTTATACACTAAGCCGAGTGAAGGGAAACTGTATCGTGTGTGTTAAGTACAGTACACAAACGCAGCCAGAGCTCAAAAATGCTTTCGTTGTTTGTACCGATACATGTGAACTATAAAAAGAAATAAAAATCTTGAACGCTTTACAATTTTGGAACCCACTTTTTAAAAATAATAATTGAGGCATTAATAAATCACTCTTTTGTAAACTTTCGTTTCTGTAAATTGAGGCAGCTCATTGGATTTACTGAAGTGAAGGAATAAGAAAATTAGTGTACACCAACATTGCATAAACCAAGAGAAAATGTTTTATATTCTTCCCAAACAAAATATTACCATTCAAATTACATTATTTTTCTGAAATTGGCCGCATAAAAGCCAAGAAAATAAGAACTTATGACGCGAGCAAAAAGCATCTTTCGTGACGACCCCAAATTCCAAGGGTTGAAGCTTTCTCCGTTGCTCAGTCCGTCTCAATGAAAGGACGGCCGCCCGCCCCAACAGGAGAAACTGGACTTGGAAGGCACCGCCACCCCGGGCGCATCAAAGAACAGGTGACACAACCGCGGGGGGGGGGGGGCTGCGAAAGCTGGACGAATCGCTTTCTTGTGCGGGAGAAATATCTGGAAAGGGGTCTCATCCTTTCACAACAACACCACCCACACACACACACACACACACACAGCACGGGGATGCAGGCGAGCAGCCTTCGCCCTCGCGTCTGGCGTAGCCCTGCGCTGCATCGCCTCGTCTATGCCCGCATCCCCCTCCCTCCACTCCACTCCATTCGCCCTCGGCCCTTCTACCCAGGCCTCACCCCGCCGTCTCATACCCCTCACCCTTCACCTACTGCTGCCAGCATGGGTACACTCCCGTCCTGTCCCACCGTCCCGCACAGCCCGCTTCGATGCAATTCTGCCCCGTCTCGCTCCTTCTTCCTTCTGCCCCGCCCCGCCCCGCCCGCCCGCCGCCCGTCCGTGCCGTCCCGCTCCTCGTCCGTCCCGTTCCCGTTCCCGTCCCGTCCGTCCGTCCGTCCATCCCCGCCACCGTCCCGCCCCGCGCCGTCATCCCCGCGCGATCCATCCCGCTCCCGATCCAGTCCCCGCTCCGTCCCGTGCCCCGCCCGCCCCATACGCCCTATCCCGATCGTCCCGTCCACCCGCGACAGCTGGCAGCGTTCACCACCACCGACGCAAGCCCCGGATGATATTCAGCGTCCCCGACTCTCAATTTCTCGCCTCTTCCTGCTTTCCTTGGCACGGAACCGCAGCGCGGCTCGGGCGTGGGGCTGGGCTGAGCAGGGGCCTGAGCAGGGGCGGCCGCCCCGACCGACATCCCTCGCCGCCACCCTCGCCCGCCCTCGCGTTGCCATTGGGCGCCGCGCCGGCGGCCATCACGGCCCGCGCCCGCTTACACAGGGAAAGTATTTGGGGTGGTTTTTCACGAGGGGTGAGTCGGCGCGGCGTTGCCACGTGTGCCCGCCCGCCCGCAGCCCCGCGCCGCGCCGTGCCGCGTGTGCGTACTCGCGGGGAGGGCCCCTTCGCGCTGCCACGCGCTTCAGGACGGAAACGCCCGCCCATGTGGGCCAACTTCCGGGAGCGAGAGCGAGGATTCGACAAAATTCACGCCATTCAACAGCAAAATCACATAATCGAGAAAATAATACGCTGACTCAGTAGACAATCATTAGCAATTTCTTAAAAAAAAATTAAAGATAAAGGTGTGCTAAAGAGCATGCTAACTCATTGAAAGGCTTAGTTTTTAAGAGTCCTGTTCCGCATAGGTTTTGATCCAATGGCCCTTAATGTAGTCAATCACATGTGCCCAGTTCAATGTACACGCTTTTGAAAATTTTTGTCTTAGAGTATTTTTTTAAATTCCGAATGTAATTTTTTTAACGTTCGTATCTTCGTCGTTGCGAGAATTCCTTGCATTACTGTTTAACTTATCGGAATTTTACTGCCAAATGGTTTTTATGGGAGAGTCGAAATGGTGCTGTTATTCGTTGCATTAAAAAGAAATGATTCGCTTTCATTATTTCCTTTCTGAATTTCTCTTATGAATTCAAGATTGTTTTTTATTTCGATAGTTCTAACTTTGTTCTAATATATGGCCTGTATATGAAGATCAATCGGTGTCACTGTCGCTGCCTGCTGCACGGGTTTGCTCCAAAATACGAACGAGGGATGCCCTTGCTCCGTCAGGTTTAGCACTCTTGCACTCTGCAAGCAAGCTCCGAATTTGTTCTCGGTCTTGATGGTGATAGGCGCTCGGCCCCATGTAGAGTGGGAATGACGCACTTTGCAAGTACAAAGTATATAAAAATAATACAACGATGTTTAAATATTTCACTCTTATATTACTCGTGTAATTTCACTCACGTGAAAAATGACAACTGACAAATAGAACTCATCTAATCCCTGGTAACTATCGACAAAAATTCCTTTCAGTGTAATTTTGGACAATGTGTTGTTTTTTTTCTTTCATTTTTCGCGCAAAGTAAGATTAATTTACTTGGTGAATATGTAGATTACTTCATTCTGTAGAAACAAACAATGTAAGCATTATAAAAGTTGCATTTGGCGATCTAAATTTTCGATCTGGAATTTTCTCATATTGTAAATGTTAAAGAAAACGTCTTGCCAAAATTTTAATAAATTTTCCTTTAATTACTTTTATATTCTTTAATATTTTTTGTCAAGTTAGTTTTTATTTATTATAAAATATATAAAATGTACATTACAAAATTCATTTTCCCTGAAAATCTTTTATTGATATTCCCGAAATCATTTCAGGGGTGAAGTTATGTGGGGCAGTCACATCGTTAACTAGTTACTGAAAGTAACGTTCCATTACTCTACTCCCAGAAACTTTACAAAACATTCCATTAGTGCAATACTATTGCCTTCCCATGATAATTAATGACCACGGCTTAACAAAGTGTGAAATTATATCTTCTAGATCTGTGTCAAAGAGGGCCCAGAAGATAAAACCCTCCTTTTGTAGATAACGACTTGCGAAATGAACCTTGATCTCTTTGGTTTAAAGGCCTACAACAAAGGTGTCCAACCTGCAAGGGGGAACGGGACCATGCATGATATCCGACCATACCATGTATCATGCAGTGCAACACTTTCAGACGATTTTGAATTTCTGAATTTACATTTAAAAAAATCTTAAACCTGAAATGAACTTATTTGTATATTAAAGGGATGTTGACCCCGACAGCGAACCTGCACTAGACACACATATGTTTTCGCCCGACAGGGATGCAAGGGACTCTCACATTAGTAATAACCTTTCGCGGGATGCAATGCCATCAAATGGCACCGCGGGCTGGCAATTTGACAACCCTGGTCGAGAAGCTAGACCGCGGGCAGGGTTTCGCTCGATCGATGTGTCAGAAAACAGGTGTTTCGGATTTCTTAGCGACGCAGAGACCATGCATTTTCATTGATTAAAATTTTAATTGTAATTTTGACGAAAAGAGAAGGTATGGATTAAACATATATATAACACAACGCCCATATATTCTCATGACATTCAGAATATGTCATGTGAATAAGTTTCTCTACTCTGTTTCGCACAAGGTAGGCAAAAAATGAAATTTTGCGTAATAATGAATACAACTCTAATAAAATATAGTAGAATTTAGTATAAGCCCTCTTAAGGGTCCCATACAAATTTTGAATCGTGTCAGTTTGACCCAGTGTATGTTAACCCGTAAGCTGTGAAGCATCCAAGTTCGTGGTTGTTCGTTCTTCGAACGTAGGAGCGCTTTTTTCCCCTGTGAAAGTCGATATATTGAAGTTACGACCCGAACCGATTGCGATGGCGTTTGTAACTAACTGCGTGTCCGCACCTGAAGCTTCGAATGCCGGAAGTCGGGGTTCGTGTGGCGACCGTGCACCGCGAAGTCAGGAAGATTACACATCGTCCAAATTGCTGGATCGTAGCAGAAGAGAATTTTCGGGGGTTGACTGCTATGAACGGTCGTTGTTATCGTTTCATCTGATCAATTCCAGGCGAATGCTGGAATGAGGTACAGATTGCGCGCGATCCTTCCTCCCCATTCATGCCACTTCTCCATTCTCACGACCGAGCTATGGGCAGGTTCCCCATCCTCAAATTGCCCATTCCCTATTAGTGGAAACAATTTTCGATTAGGTGCGAGATTTGGGATACATTTCCCGAAACAATACCCGGCCCTCATTTTCAGTAACCGAAGTAATAAATTTTCGGAACGTTCGGGTAGCGGGTGACCCGTCCTATGTACATACTCTCTTCTGTTCCTTTTAGGACTCGACCTCTACGCCAAACTGCTCCGTACCTTTTGAGCCATTCCTGCATTAGCCATCCCAATGGCTAAAGAAACAATTTTCTTGATTGTCTCGGGGTAAGAAAATTATATAATAACACGGGTGCAATCCGGGTCATATTTGGCCTCATTATAAGAACTGTTTTCTAGATAGCATTTTGTTCTTTTTGGTATACTTTCAGTGATGCACTGAACGTCCTTGTACAATCTCCTTGCGTAGAGTGTTTCTCAGAACTGCTGATGAAATGTAGAGTAGAAATTGCGGGTCTAAACCCAGAGTTAAGATAAACACGATAGAGTAGTCAAAACAATGCCATTGCGATGCTGCTTATCGAATCCTAATAGTCACTTTCTCGCTTCTTTACGAACGTTCTTCTGCCCTCCCAGCATTTTTCTGCCATTCACTGACACAAGTAATTCATAAGAATACAATTTGTCTTCATGAAAAGTAGTAGTTTCGGATGAAATGCTACCTCACCGTAGGAAACAGTTTCTTCAACGCCTCAGTAGCGTTCTAAGTTAAGGATCCGAAATGTGGAGGGGGGGGGGGTTACACATGCGCTGTAACCCGCAACGCCCCCACATATCGCTTGGACGTTTACTGTCGGCAATGATCATAAAGGAACTCTGGCATCTAAAGGTGCGTGTTCGCTTCTAGTAAGGGTTTTTTTATCTGGTCAATTCTGGAGAATCCTTACCACTCAGCTATCATTGGCCAGCGATTGAAGTGTTAATGCATTTTCTAGATGCCTATGTAATGCAGTGATTTCATTAATTTTTATTGAATTATTGTTGCCTACATTAAATTATGGTTTGTTGCCATATGCATTTCCACTATGTCGCCAAAGTCTGTGCGTTCCAATTGTATTGAATTTGGAATCGTGTGTGGAGCAACATATAAAAATACATAACTTCTTAAGAAGTGTTAATTCAAAATTCAAGAAAGGTACTTCAAATAGTGGATAATAAATATCAATTCTACGTTCCGGCATGATGGGAAAAACTAATTAGCTTGCTTTTCTCGAAAATATACAACTGTCGATGCATCCACAATTTATTTACCTATTACATACTTCGAAGAATATAGCGGGGCAGGCATGAGACAACTATAGTGTCTTTAAATGTTACAATTATTTTAGTAGTGTATTCCACTCTCTAGGTGGACCTAGTGTTGGCATATAGTGCTCACATGATACTTGCCGTTTGGGTTCTTGCTCTGAAATCCTTACTTAAGAATACTCTGGGTTTGGCATTTCGAGAACTTCATAAAATTATTTATTGATGTACGCAGACTGCCGAATGTTTTGCAAAAGCTGTGTATAAACATGTTCCGATTGGTTTCGAAATCGTTTTCTTCTTGTGGTATGTGTTACATAGAGAACTCTTGGTTTGAGGTAGTTTCGTTTCATACAATGTATCCTTTAATTTTAATTGGAATTAATATTTAATTTTCATCGCGCGTGAAGCTACCGTAATTTAAAATTCTTTCGAAACGTGAAGTTAACTTTTTATATGTCCGCGGTTACAGTTAATTAGACAGCTTGCTTTTTAGGAATATCATTTGGAAATTTCTCCAAACAACAGAAATGTCACTCTGGAGAGACATTTAACGAGTTGAAAGAGTAAACCAACTTCCCTTTCTTTTAATTGAAAAGTAAGTCCCTTTTCAGTCAGTGAAACGAGATAAAGGAGCAGGGAATTGCGTTTATTTTTCCAAGTATGATTTCACTTGTTTTTTTTCTGTAGATACTTTTCCTTCAATGTGTCAAAGATATGGATTCTAGATCGCATTATCTAGAACATTCCTGGTTAACCAGTTGCTTGAGTTTGGGAAGCATTTTCTTACTTTATTTCAGAAGTAAAGATATCTATGAAAATTGCAAGGCATTAAAGTATTTTGTTTCCAAACTTATCGCTTCTCTACATTTCCATTACGGCCATTTATGACAATCGTCTATTACAAAGGAAAAGAAATTGTATTCCCGCCTCGCTGAATTAACTATTCTATACACCTTGGCTCTGACACGCCCCACCTGATTCCACCCTCCCCCGCCTCGATCTCCCAGCTCCACCCTGATCCTCCCCGCCCTGCCTTACCTTGCTGTCCAGTTAGCATGAGGGAAGAAAAATAGGAATTATAATAAATTTGCGTAATGGAGAGCGTCCCTTTGCCGGCGAGCGGTGGCCCCGAGCCTCCCCGGGCGGGGGAGGGCGCTCCGAGGGCCGGCGGCTGGCCGGCCTTCTTTCCTCCCCGGAGTGACCGAAGCTGCGCGCCCCCACCCCCGCCTCAGCCGCCGCGGATCGAAGCGCGGCGATCCCTGCTGACGGAGGGGCCGAGGGCCAAGAGGGAGCTGTGGGGAAAGGTGTTTTTCCAACTTTCCCCCCGCCAGTCGCCCTGGCGAGGCGGGGGTTTATTGTCATGTTGGGGTACATGCGCCGCAGCTCTTCGGCTTATGCGGGAAAGAAGGGGACAGTGCTTACTTACTAACTTATTTCTAACTTAACCTGTGGATGAAGCCAGTACTTTGGCCGGCAACCTAAGATTAGCACAAAACTGTATTTGTATTTTATTTCATGTTAATTGGTTTAGTTTTCTTGGATTTCTTTTTTCCATTCACTCGAACATTCATGGTGACGCGCGGGCGACCGAGAGACGGTGAGCATTCGCCGGGGAAAAGGTCCTGAAGCTGGGTGGGGTGGGTGGGGGGCGCCCGGCACTAGGGGCGGAGTTGAGACCGAGAGGGAAAGGGACGGAAAAGGAGGCAAGTCGAATCTTCAATTTGTGATGGACGCTACGTGTGAAAATACAGAGATGGGTAGTAGGATGAGGGAAAGTGGGGAAACAACGAAGAGAACGCATGATCATTGATGAGAAATGCACAATAATACATACAATGACAAACGTAAGGACGGTTACAGTAAAGTTGATGTTGATCATGATAATGATGGCAATTTTTTGAACAGTGCACGACACCTGTTTCTCCTCCTGACTGTAACTTTTCGTATTCTACTAGGAAAACTGAGAGGGTTCATTGTATTCATTGGAATTCACTAGCCTTGTAAACGAGTAATTTTCCAAATAGCGCAAAGAATATTTTTTTAAGATTAACAAAGAGAAATGCTTTGTTTAAAATTGCGGATTTTCTTCATTCATTTCAACGAAATCAACACTAGTAAATTCTAGCAGCAATGAACAATGCAAGATACTCTTATTCATTGATATCTGTGGTATTACTGTGTTGAAACAAAGGTCACCAAGTCCAAATAATCAAGGGGAATATTGATGATCTGTTTCCAAATATTTGATTTTTAAAAAAACGTAAGATTTGAGACGGGCTTGAGTTCTCATTCCTTTGGAAGGATAGTTTGTGATCTATCGCATAGATATCTGGTTCTTAGAGATGTGTTTTACAAAAATACGTAATTTTGTCTTGCTTTTTCTATCGCGCTCCCCCAGCCTTTGCAACAGATCGTAACCCTTAACCCCCCTCATTCCCTTCAGACGAAAGTTGGCCTTCCGCTCCCCGCTTTTTGAGTTAAGCGACTTCAATTACTGTATTTTTGGATATTTATTCTCACTTCTGCCTAACACAACACTAGAAATACAAAACTTTCGTGAGATTAGTGTTCATCGTAAGATTTTTCATCAAAGATTCCCATTCCGTCTTGATTAAAAGTTCTGAAAACCTCCTCCGATGAGCGAACAAAATTTTGAAAGTTATCGAATAATTTTGTTGTAGAAGTGTTCTTATAAAAACCGAATGCAAACAAAATCGACCTGCATGTACCATGTTACAAATTCTTTTCTTTGCGCATTTTAAAATTGATCCTATTCTTTGGTGTATTAATATATAGAGATTCTCTAATATGGGGTAAGTTATTTATTAATAGTATAGGAAACGCAAAATATTGGTAACGAGCTACACCCTTGCGAACATTCCCCTCTTTGTAAATAATAGTTTATAAAAAGTGAAAATAGCTTTATACTGGATCCTTTCTTTGAAAGGTCTTCCCTGACTTTAGAAGTATCGCCTTAAACTTTTGATATTGTGAATTAGTAAACATTCTAATGTTTCTAAACTTTGTTATTGCATTTTACAGAAAATCACGTAGTCACTTTAATTTAATAGTGAACTATTACTTGTTCCTCTATTCCTTCAACGCATTCCTTTTACATAGATTTCAAATTTCTGTTCGAATCTGCCAACCCATTCTACGGAGTAGAGGTCGCCAAAAGATCTAAAAGTGTGTTTTGGTTCAAAAAGGTTAACTTCGTAGAATACTGCGACCGACGCGTTAGTAAATCTCCCCCCCCCCCTGTTCCCACTGTCCCAACTATCTCCCGCCATCTCCATCTTTTTTGTCTGTGGGTTTACATATATTGTAAAATCTCTACTGAGCGTATTGTAGAGATGATATATTCTCTCTGTATCTATCGAAACACTTAATTATGCAAAGGAATACAAGTTCCTGGAAGACAGTTACGTACTTTATTATTGCAAGTTTTACTCTTGTATTAAACAAATAAGGAACAGATCACAGAGTCGCGCGTGGAACGTCAAAAGCTTGATAATTTTTACAGACATTTTTGGCAAATTGGTAAAGAAATGAAAAGGACTTGCATCGGGAGTTATTATCCTCTCAATGGATTTGCAGTCCTTTTCATTCAGACCCAAGGCAGCGTGGTTGGAGCAGGAGCACACACTTCCGTGCTCAAAAGCATTTTATTCCTCCATTTTTAGAAATGAAAAGAGGGGTCCCCTTTTTCAAACGTTTCTTTGTGGACCCTACCTTTCCAGAAAGCGCAATTCATCGCCTTAAAATGTAATAAACGGAAGGAAAGTGCGTGTAAAATGCGAATGTAAATCATAGCCCGGGAAGAGGCCTTCCCCACGAGGCAGTGAAAGGAGATGTATTTGCCGCACCGTTCGCCTGTAGAAGTATGGTACGTCAAAAACGTCCCGTTTACAGCTTCCGAGTTGTGCCTTGCCACTCGAAAACCTCATTTCGTGTCGAGGGGTAACAAGATGCCCAGTAAACCATTGCTTCGCAGTATTTATGATTTAAAAGGACGTTTCATAAATAAAACATAACGCAAGTTAACAGCGTTTTTTTAATGATTGTCAATGTATGGTTTTGGAGAGTTTTTGTAAATAATGCAACAAATTTGAAGCAACTAATATACGTATGTATTATTTGTATTTTAAGTGATGATTGCAAATATTAATTCAATCGTATAAAAGATGGAAATGCGAGCATTTTGAAATCATGGATGTTTACGGAACATAAACGAATTGAACACTTTATAAATACACTTTCATTAATAAAACACTCCTTGTTCTGTACAAAGTCGAACGACCTAAACGTTTGTGGCACAAATTATTTTGATCTTCCTTTCATCGAAAGTTTTGAGTATCTTTTATTCCAGGAAAAGTGAGTATTGATTAGAAGTACAACTCGTGAAGCACTGCATAATTTAATATGCTGAACAGTTGACAATGCACAGTTTTTGTGCCACATTTTCAGATGTAAAAGCTCTCCCCGCTGCTGTGGAAATGCTGGAACGACGCTTTTTGGGCACGATCTACTGATTCGTTTTCCTCCGAGGAACTTCCGGTAGTTATGTTGCTGCAAGAAATATCTCTAACGAGAGGATCGTCAAGGCGGAAAAATAGATGTACTATACATAGCGTCAGACGCGTGACTCGTTCACGCACATTGTTTTGGTGATTCGAAGTAGATTTGGAGAGACTACGAAAAAAATACGATATCGTATTTAACAGGTGTAATTGTTATTTCTTTATTATTAAATACAATACAGTAATGAGGCATAAAAAGTTTTTAAAATTGTTTCTGTAGTTGAAAAAGGTTAAATATAGTTGTTATAATTAATGAGCCTTACAACATCCAAACAAACTGAAGAAAATACATTTTTGCAAAAATTTCGAATCCCAGTCACGGTGATCAATTGCTTCTAAATGCGAAAAAAAATTATCAGTATTCCCAAATTGTTGTTTGGTAAATGTAGCACGAGAATCAGATTTTTGCGAAACCTGTTGGAGTGCGGATGTGCCGCTTTTGGACGTGAAAACTTATTCAAGGAGATACTACGTCCACTTAAAAGTGCCAAATTATTTTAATCAAAGGATGATAGTGCTAGTGGAATAAATATTATGGTTCTTAATAATTGCAGTGCAGCTCATAATCTACTGAATAAGGCATAATAATGGAGTGATATCAATGAACGAGTACTACTACCAACTACGTTGATGTCATACACATTTGTCAAAAATCATGCACAAACAAGTTTCAAAAGAAAAAAAAATTGTATAAACATATTTACCTAACTTTCTGAACTTTCCAAACTTGCACAAAGCGCGGGAGAGGTAAATGAATCCCTTTTCCTGTTCAGACTTATTTATAAGAAACTAAAAGAGTGTAAAATGCATGTACACTTACTCTGCACAATGGTGTTTTTATCAAGAACTTTGTTTTTAGATTAATATTGTGTAAATATAAAATACTAAGAATTTGCAAGATTTTGCGCTTTATTCTTGCGAATATATTGTTGTGATGACTTGAGTTGAAGATTTCCATCAACATGGATATTATATCAGCACACGGCAAACGCCTATCTAAAGATAGTTTTGCAGCTTTTATCTCATTGTTTGTGGGATGTGTCTCTAGTGTAATAAAGGATTGGCAGTGAAACCAAAATAAGTTTTCTTTTTAATATGTACATGTGATTTGGCACAAATGCACATTGAAATAAGTGACTTCGCATTACATCTGCGAGTAATTCACAACATACCAATGGTGGAGCAAGGAAGCCTCGTTGACAGTGACACAATAATGAAAACTGAAAAACTCAAAGGTTTATAGATAAAGCTATTTAATATATTCTCAGGGATTAACACAAGTTTGATACAAAGGTGAACGAAAACGTTGGAAAAAATAAAAAAATAAAAGGAAAGTTCGGAGATGTTGCATTCATAACACAGGAGTGCAAATAAAAAATCATTGTAAGGATTATTTTGAATATTTCATACATGAAAAACTGTTTTCTTCTCTATAAATACAACTTACTTGAATATTTATTGATTTTATGAAAATTGAAATTGTATAAAAGGTTTGAAACGAAATTGTCCTCTTTGTTTAAATTTTGTCAGTTAAGTTTGGGAGCTTTATGGTTGAAAGTAAACATTGGCGTTGATGTTCACATATTCAAGCGTTAATATTGCTTAAGTAAACGTTAAGAAGTAGTCCTAATGTTGAAACAGGGTTATAAGGAGTAATTAATTTTATGGGTTCACGTGCTGTGGTATCCTACAATTTTGGTAACTTGTTAGAAATTGTATCTTCTAGAACAGTTCTTAAACTAGTTATTCTGTTCGTGAGCAGTTACGTTTATTAATAATAGGGAACGGTACACCAAACCACATGTTAATTGTAAATCAATTGCAGTAAAAAGAATAGGGGTTGTGGGATGCTCAAAGCACAGCCCAGACCGCGTGTCTAATTGGAGAAGTGAGGTGTGATAGATACGTAGTTCCATTTACTTACTCAAAGAGCGTCAACAGCGAACACAATAATGTGATAAAGCGATTACAACAGAAGAAATGATGAAACATTTCTAAAGATTTCATAACGCGGCCGTGAATATAAAACTTGTCATAAAAGTATCTCACAAGATGAAATTGGCATGCACTCACCTAAAACATTTTATTTTTAATGTGTGCTGGACATTACATTTTTGAAACAATCCGTTACATTGCAAGTGAATTTCAATATATCAATTTTTTCCTGAAATTCGGATGGTGTTGGGAGGTTAAGGCGTTTTAGACCCCATACACGTCGAAGCGGGGCATGCTAACCTGGATCGCGTCGGCTACCACATGGTTCCGACAAGCCGTTCAGCTGTTCGAACAATGTTTTTT
>BOPP01000026.1:446274-466752 GCA_017312745.1 Gryllus bimaculatus | reverse complement strand
ATGTAAATGTTCGTCTTCCGTGCAGGCGCAGGGAATCGCACGCGTAGCCGTCCGAAGGCCGCTGCGAAACGGAAACTAGCCCGAGCGAATCCGCGTGCGCAACATTCCGTAACCCGTGAAGACGTCCGTGCCGCGGCAGGGGCGAAGATGGCTGCGTGAAAGCAAGAATGAACGTATGCTAATGCGAGCGAGTAATTAATCTGCGCGCAGGGGTTTATCGCGTGCTCGCGGAGTGAACGGCGCAGTGCGCACTTGCCGCGTCGTGGTCCCTATCACGCCTTGCTTCTGGCGGATGAATGGAGCGCTGGCGTCTTATCGCCATTCACAAGCAGTCGCGGCGTGGTGCGTCCGCCCCGAGGCCGTTGCCCAGGCGAGGGGCCCCCGCAGGACGCTATCTCCTATTGCACCCCCCCATCCGGTGCTCGAGAAGGAGGGGGGGGGAGAATGTATGGAGTTTAGTCTGTGTTCAAGAGATACGCAAATAGATATTGTTGCACAACTAAAAACTTCCGACTAGTGATTTTCAAGTGTGATTGGCAGTGCTTCAAAGGACATAGAAATGCTTTTTGAAAACACCGTCAAAATGTATTATGTATTGGATGTACTACAGGTTCCATCGTAACCAGGATTCCACGGCGACCTCTTCCATTACTTTCGAACCGCAACAACTACCGACGACGCGATGTGGGTGACGCCCGGATTATATAGCAGGCAGGCTGCATTATACTCCCGCTGTACTTGTAGCCTGGGTCCAATGTAATAATCAAATCCTGATTGATGCATGTAGAAGTTTGTTAGGCTAGCGGGTTCTCCCGTTTTCCTTGCCTCTCATTCGACCACTGCTCCACCATACAAATCGTATCACATCGTCCAGGCTAGGATGTGCGCGTCATAATGAAGAACCAATCGATTGTGGGCTGGCGGGGCTAGGAACTCGATCCCCTTATAAGAAATTGGAAACTCGAATTCGATTCCGAGTTCTTTCGGCGGTATCCACGTCGATATGATAATAGATAAGAGACCGGCGGCTCAAGGTCATCTTCATAGGAGACTCGCTTCGCCCTCTGCCTGACTCCTTTTCCTTCTCCGCAAAAAACGTGTTTTTCTGGCGAAAAAGTCGGCTCTTTCCTTCCCCACTTTTTGTTCATTGAAAAAATAGAGTAAAAAGTCTAAAACTACAAACCATTTTGTATATTGTGTCAGTTTCGACAAGGCAGATGTATCTTCACAACAAGTAAATTACTCCATTTCAAAATGCGCCTAGAGTTGAGGTGGAAAGACATTGCAAACTTCGACTTGTGAGACGTATCTGGGGCCTTTGTTAGATTACCCAGGAATCAGAAAAAATCCAAAAGAATTCATATTCCTTATTACAGAATGCACAACAAGAAACTATGAAAAGTGTGCAGCCTCGAGTCATGTGGAAGGGTGTCTTTGGTTTCGTTTCGTTAGATGTCTAGAAACTCCGTGAATAACCCCAGAACAATTAAGCAGTTAAGATTTTAATTGAAAAATGTAAATACTGATTGTGTTATTCTGTCTAATCTCAATACTTTGGGCACTGACTGAATGGTCCCAACTCTGGCTCACGTCATAACCTACAGCACGGCTCTCACAAAGAGGATGGCTTGTATTACATTTTTCTATCATATGTTGCGACATGAACGGCAACTTTTTTGATATTCTTGTCCGTGAACTGTGCACACTATGTGTATTAAATTATGTTATTGTGTAATTCGTGACAACTGTTTCTGTTAAAATATTCATTTTAATGCGTTGTAATACGACAGGATTTATTTGTTCATAAACAGTGTTCAGGCTACTTTTTGGAAAAACCATTTTAAAAAAAAAAAACAAGATTTTGTTGAGCAGCACTTTTGGTGCTTGCTGGCCTAGTCTAAATACTTTCCCGGGTAGTGCCTGTTCCGTGCGTGAACATTTTATTCCCTTCGTAATTGCATTAAGAAAAGATCACTTTAAGATTGCTTGAGTCTGCCTGAAGATTCATGGTGGAATCCTTATGCAAATAACTGGAATTTGGCCCACTGAATGTGGATTAAGATTCACATGAAAGTATTAATTACGTTCTCGCACTTACAACGTAAGAAGAAGACAGGGTCAGTGGAGAAGTCCTCTGCCTTTCACCACTGAGTTCCCGTGGGTTCGGATTCCCGTAGAATCCCGTGGAACCTCATCGAAATTTGTTAACGGACAAAACGCGTTTGCTTGCTTTCACAGGGCTAGTCCAACCCTCTATGAAGTTCCTAGAACTTAAGCTCTCTCCTTTTCCTTTCCCATTCTGGTCGCCTGGATAGTGACGCAGAAGCGCGCTGGTAAGGAGGGGCGCACGCGGAGAAGCTACTGACGGGTCCCTCTGATAACTGACTACGCCCCGAGACGTGACATGTCATAAAACTAGTAATGGAGGATTTCTCCAAACGCTCAACGTCCTCCAAAGGGCTTAGAGACATTTTGCGTCTATGTAGACGTAACAAATTTAAAAAAATAAAAATAAAAGTATTGTAATCGTGCGTCCGAAAACGGCGAATTTTCCACACAACTCTTATTGCCGGGTCCTGGTAAAGAAAAAGTTGATAAATCCTGTTGCTAAATATAGAAGAAAAAACCTAAACCCGTGGTGTATCCAGAATCGTTTTATGTGTCCTTGATACCGAAAAATTGATTGTCGGCAATACGACCGTCTGTGCGTACGTCCGTGTGTGCACATGTCCGTCTGTCCGTGTGCACAACGCTAGCGCATAAACAGTTCAGCCGATTTTTTCCAAAATTGATATTCCCCAATTGTTCTAGCTGATGTCAGGGACCATAGAATTAATTTTTATATTTGGGGGCTACTTTACATGAACCCCTTTAGAAAACATTTTCAAATTTTTCAAAAAAGTAGCTCAAAAATTGTTCATTAAATTTTGTTGTTGAATATTGAAAAGGACTTTTAAGAGCATAGTGCAGGTGTCATTTTCGTTGACATCCCCGATTCTTCGAAAATTGGAAAAAAAATATTTTAAAACTTCAAAATTTGAGATAGACATTTTTTCTATAAGTCTGTTGAACAAAATTAGCTCTTTAAAAAGATCATGTATAATTTTTTGAAAACACCAGTAGCTTTTGCGTTATTTCTGGTTGAAATTAATGAAATATATACATGATTCAAATGAACTGCGGTCCTCGAAAAAGAATGAATGATTGAAATGAAAAATAATTAATTTAATTTTAATTATAATTTTCTATTTAAAATGTCAATATTAATTCTATTGCGGCTTTCTTGCACTTTTCATTACTTAATTCTACAATGTGAATTCTCAATGAATTGATGTACGAGTCCATTATGTTGGTCTGCCGACGGTATAATGACTCTCCGGGGCTTCTATAACTTTTTAATTTCTTATTGAATTATGAATAGACTACTTATGTCTTTTTTTGTTTAAGTCTTCATTTCAAATAAAGCATTTAAGAATGAATTTCTTATCTTGGAAACATTGCAAAAAATAATTGTACGTATTCGAAACAGTGCAATAGTAAATAACGCCTTAAAAAAAACATTCATAAAACTGCAGCAATACAAGCTGGAAAAACAGCTCTATTTATGGCAAAAATCGCTCTTTGGGCAAGAATAGATAAGAAAATATGTGTCCATTGTTGGCAGCGCCCATCACTGCATGCGCGCTTTGCTGTCAGAGCTGTTTGACTAGATGTGTTTGTAGACAGAAATGCGATATAGTATTATTACATAACTGTTACTAGGGGGGCGAGATAGTATGTGCTGCTTTAGCACCACTAGTTTTTACTGACTCTGTATACCTGCGTTTATGTATTCCTTTTCTGTTAGCAAAGCATTCTGAATTAATTTAACCCATTTTTATTTGACTTGTTCTTGCATAATTTCATGTTCTACTAATGTCAGTACAATTATATACTGTCTGTCTTTAGGCATATTTACTTACTGGTTAATGTGTAGTAATTGAGGTAGTGTGTGTAAGTACGGTAACAAAATGTTAAGTATTGATTTATAAACATTTCATTACCTGGCCGTGTTCGAGTTACTATGAACATTATTTACTTCTAGTATTGGCGGTAGTACATCGACGCTCTTGCGATTCGAAATTATATTTTGTGGGCACTATAACTCATGAATTTTGAAAAAGTTGTGTTCGAATTTTGGAAACAAAAGATTGGGTTTGTGCTGAATCTATGAAGTTGATAATGACATTTATAGTTTCATATATTGTCGTATGGTTTACATTCTGATTTTATAGATTTGATGAAACTTAGTTTTATGTTTAGTCACTTTTATGCTTTATTTATATTGAACGTGGAATTTGACGATACATTTTGGCGACTTCTTTAAGCTACTTACAACATTTTTCATCCATTCTTAGGAGAAACTATATGATATGTATGCCATGTAACAAAAATATTAAATTGTATGCAAGGTTCTTGTGCTCTTGGGGTTTCTGTGTCGTCAGAAAATTAATCTTGCAGATAGTGTGGACTAGATTGTGATTATTTGTGCTAGTATTTGTATTTTTATTTGTATTTAGCCAATATATGTCCCGTAAAGGGCAATTGACCTCTGCGCCGTTAGATCCCGCGTTTCCTACTCGGTCACCCAAACAGGAAACCGAGAATTCGTCTTGAATTCGCTTAACCTTCGTGACTTAATTCACCAATTCGGTTAGTGACGCCGGTTTCACGGTCGTGGCCTTTAAGTACAACTATCCGAGAATTCGCGTGGATGACCGAGAGAAATCTCGATCAGAATGTCCAGCATGGGGATTGAACTCGGGCCTCCCGAATGTGAAGTAAGCGCGCTACGCCGCTCGGGATTTATGCTAGTAGATGATTAAAAAATAGGTTAACATGATCAACTTTTAAGTCTTTGAATTTAAAAAGTTACTTTCAGGATGTCTGAAGAGTATTTACTCCACAGATAGTTTGTTTACGTGCGTCATGAACTGTCAAATAAAATGTTGCAACAGGCAGCTGTGATTCTTCGAGTACGTAACTAAGAATGCATTCCTTAGCATAAGCGAGTGTGAGAGCGGGCGAGGGTTGTCCAATCCGCACTTGCATCACTGATCCGCGCTGGCGGCGCGGTCCCGTTGCGATGACGCGGTCGGGGCACCCCTGCGCCGCGGCGCGGGATTTTTCCACGCGCTCCTCTGCCCCTCCCCCTCTCCCCCTCTCCTCCACTCCCCCACTCCCACGGGCACCTCCGGCCGTTCGACTGCCCGACGCCGCACCGCTTTCGCGATTACGCATCTGTGACGGTGTGTTTACGAGGTCGCGAGGCACTCGTTTCCATTGAAGAGACCCACGTAGCCCGCTGCGGCCGCTCAACGCTCTCCAATGCGGGGAATCCTGTGTCCTGTCTTGGCGATTTTGATGCGGATCGCAGAGCACGCGCTGGGCATTCGGGATGGGAAATCCATATCACACGACTCTAATGTGACAATGAAACGACGTTATCGGTCCCAAGTTCTAGGCAATAGGTAGTTTATTGGGTTAAATCACAATCACAATGGAAGGTTAATAATTTGTATAATTTGTCACTGAAGGTACGGCCGAATTTACATGCATTAATAGTATTAAATGTGTATGCATTTATACAGACAGTCCTAAGTAAAGAATATAATCTTCAGAAGTGAAAGAGTTTTTAATAGTTATTGCCCTTTGCTTATTTTCGCAGGTTAGTTTTTCACCATCGGAGATTTTTCATCACAAAAAATCTTGTCATTCGTAAATTTTCTGCGCCTTCATCGCCACGACGCGTTAAAAAAATAGAGCTGCATTTCGCACTTGAGGACCCTTGCTGTGTCCACACGGTTCACGTATTTCAAATAAAGAACTCCTGAATGCCAAAATTGCGTTACCTTTTCATTTAGTTCTGGTAATTGGTCCATTCGCGTAAGTCGAAAACAAGTCATGGAAAAAATCTGAGCTTATTGAGTGTCGAGAATTGACCATTCGCTACTTGAGTCGACCCTTCACCCACGCCTCCAACTAGGGAATGGAAACAAGATTTTGATTCTCTGGGTGACTAACAATGCGGAAGAAATGAGAAAATGCTATTGAAGGAGCGCAAGCTTTCAAGTGGCAGGGTGACTACCTCTAATTCGCCCCAGTGACGCATGCGCGTTAGTCAACCGGACGTGGCATTGAATTTGCCAAAAAGTACCTGAGTACATCTCGTGAATCAACCTGCTTGACTCAGGCGAGGGTGATGCTTGTGTAACGTATTAGCCAGCGTGCCTCATGGCATCTATTTGGGGACGCTTGGTTGCGGATTAGTCTCGCCACAGGAAGAAGGGTTTTTCCGTAAAGGGAAGAACGCGGAGACGGGAGACACAAGGCTTTGGGTGTCTTCCGGCTTATAGAAGCTTTTCACTGTTATAACAAGCGAGGGGGTGGCGTGACGTAGTAGGTCACGTGGGCCTCGCCTATATAGCAGAGTGTACGGAGCCAGTAGGTAGGTTCTGGAGACAGTGGGAGAACCTCGTGCGTGTGCACAAAACTTGGCGCCTAGACGGTGCATATGCGAGCCAGGCTCGCGAGGCTGGAGTCATTAGTTGACGAAGCCTGCGGACTTTATGTCCTTGGGTGACTGCGGTCACGGGGGAGCGATGCTGTGTGCGTGCTCCGAGGTGAAGAGTGGTTGAGTGCCACGATTCACGCCGATTCTCAATCGGATAAGATCGCTCCTGCGATCGAGGCAAACCAGCCGTCGGTGCGCCACAACGGACTTTGTGTCCCAGCGTGACATCCGGTCACGGAAGCTAGGCTTTGTGCGCGCTTCAAAAGTAGGAGTGGCGAATGCCACAATCAAAGCCATCCTCAATCGGGTTTGGATCGCTCCCGCGATCAGGGGATAGTAGGTCTATCAGAGCTAGGGTGTAAGTAGATTATTAAGTGTATATATTTGTTTTGTTTTCTTTGTTAATAAATATATTTGTTATACGAAAGCTCTGTGTCTGTGGTCGCTGTGCGTATCCATGACGTCACACTTGACTCAGGCGTGAGCAAACGCTTGCACCGGCCGGGGCGCGTTCGTGGAATACGAAGACTCTTCGCATTCAAAATAATCGTAATTAGGGGGGATGCGCGACATCCCGAAATGTTTTCTCCTCCAAACAGCACTAACAGCGTTAGTTATCTCTCGAAAACTGCTCACATTTTTTTGAAAAAAGTGCATGAACTCGTTTAAAAGTCTAAGATCGAGGAATAAATGGCAAAGTGGAAGAAATATTTGGTTCTAATATTAGAGGTGTAGGACAGGTTAGGAGAAAAAAAATTGAATTTTTTGCAGTTTTCAATTAGTCTAAAAATTTTAAGGGAAATTTGGAGTCATTTTTTAGAAAATTTTGAAAATGCCTCAGGAGTTTGTAAAGTACCCAAAAAATATCTTAATCATCTCCGGAACGGTACAACTATATCTTGACGTATTTTCCAGTTTCGATAAAAATATTCTAATCTGACACAAAAATGCGTGACACACACTACGACGTATCGATACAGTTTTCGAGTACAAAATTGTTAAATTCCTTGCAATCTGCATCAATCGTAATCATCTTTGGAGCAGTGCAAACAGACCATAATCTTGACGCGTGTGCGAATGATAAGGCACAGCTCAAAATACTGATTGTACGACCAAAAATTCGATAATAAATTCTTTAGGGTATGGCGGAAATGTAACGGGTTGTGCTACGATGTAACAGACATGCACATGTATGTAAATGTTATTTCGAATTGTATTTATTTTTAAAGGCATGTTAAAACAATTTACAACATTTCCTTCAATAGTGTTACGGATTGACCCCCATTTTTAATAAAACTTGTTGATGACTCTTTTGTTTTAAAGGTTTTTATTTTCTCAACAATATACGTCTCTGAGGAAAGTGCTGTTACTCATTCTTTTCCACACTTAATGAAGTAATTTTGGCTTCGTGACTCAAGTAATGATTATGTGGCAAAGAAAGTATAGTGAAAGACCAATCAGAAGATTGCAGTTGACGGCATTTCATGTTTTCGTTCCTACGGTTCTGCTTCTATATTGAACACTGGCCTTACACACTTATTTATAGTCGTATACTCCCGGAGATCTAAATGAATTGAGATGTACCATAATACTTGTTGTAGGGAAGGTTTGCGCCGTCCGCTATTGGAGGAGTCCATCTGGAACTAATTTTAGGAAAGAAGAAAGCTATCGAACACAGGAGAATGAACTAATGCGAACAAAAATTGCATCCAGACTTCCGTTACCATATCCACGCTGGTGTCGCCGTACCTCCCCATGCTGCGTTTGAAAGTACAGCTGAACTGAAACTGAGGACCTCACGTTCTTTGAAAGTTTATATATTGCGAACGTTAACACTACTTCAAGTGAACTACTTTTAATGAAAGATAAAAACCACACATATCTTCATAAAATTGGGTGCGTGAGTGTGTTCGTCAAAAGCTCTGAACCTCTTGAGCAATTTGGCCCCGAAGTACTAGCAGCCAAGAAAAACACCTGGGGGTGGGAGTATTCGCTATGCCGTTTCGTGACCAGGAAGTTGGTTACATAATTGTTACTGGCAATGCGCCCCGACGAGTGCATGTGTCATCTATTGGTCGCACAACGAGGCAGACGCGACGGCGACAACCACAACGCCGCACAACCTTATTTAATTCTCATCTATAAATTCCACCTCTTCTCTCCCCCCCTCCCAATCCCTTCTCTCCGAACACCGTCATGTACGGGGTAGCGAGAGATTCCTTCCCACCTCCCACCTCCCCTTTCCATTTACCATACACTAACGCCACGGACCCAAACTGGGAAGATCTGAAAAGCAGGCACAGAATGATGCCCACCAGCCTAGACAAGACGACGGCGATGGATTTGTAACGCGCAAGCCAAACGGGCGAATCGCGCTGGCTGCTCTGAGGGCTACCTGAGCGAAGCCACTGAATCACGCTACCTGGGAAGTCCAGGAATGCGCGACGAAAATTGACCTCGGCGCTGTGGACCTGAGGCTGCTACATCTATGTTCATGTTGCAAATCCTGCAGAGCCAGGACTCGAACATAGGATCTCGCGGACGGACTTCGCAACGTCGGATGCGGTAACGCAACTTTACCCGCTCTGTTATTGTTGCTCTGAGGGCCCTGCTTCGGCAAGACCCGAATCTCCATCGTGATACATCCTGGTGGGAGTTTTCCTCTTTAAATTCGTTTTATCTTTAGATAAAGAAAGTATTTTTGAAATATGCGAATTTTGCCAGAGTTAGCTTTACTGCAAATTTACTGAACTAGAGTATTTGGATTTCTTGTACTTTATTTGCAAGTTCTAAAAACCATAAACCGTACCATTGAACCTCAAACACGATGAAATATACGCTATTCACCAGTATGCTCAAAGATTAAATGAAAGTACGGGTAAATTCAGTAAATCAAAATTTACCTGAAATACCTTAGAAGTAGGTCACAGGTCAGAGGACTAAAAAAAAGGCATACAAAATTTGTAGCTAAAGGGTCGGCCCAGTGACGACCGCGCCTTGAGAGACCCATACAGTTAATTAAGACTTGCAAAAGTAAGGACGTTACCTAAAATGCTGGGCAAAACTATATTGAAGTTACAAAGGGCATACATATAAACTGTACAATTAGATTAACAAACAAGTTATAGTCGCTGTGAAAATCTGCCCCTTCCCTTTTTCTGCTTAAGCCGCAAGGCAGTGGCTCAATGTTATGCACCAAACTCTAAAATGAATTCGCGCCTCCGCAGGGGCTCTGTACAGGGAGGCAAAGGAGGGGGCGGGGAGCGCGGGCGGGCGGCGTGGAGGCCGTGTGGGAAAGATCGTTCGATGGTTACTCACCGCGCGGGCTTGCAGTCAATGTGGCAACGTGACGAGGGGAGTTCCCTCTCGTTGTTACCGTAGTAAGCGGCCCGGCGTTGGAAAGGAATGAATGAACTGGATGGTGTTCGTGGAAAGCAAGTGGTACATCAAAAAACACTCGGCCGCGATTTGAAAATGCCGAAATACTTTTCGCCTGACACATGTGCATAGCTAGTCGGCAGAGGTAAATTTAGCAAGAGGTAAATAGGCTGTCGTGATTCCATACAAACAAGTAAGTGTTTTGATCAAAATTCCACTTAATGAAACATTTTTTTGGACAAAATTAGAATTAGGGGGAGGGAAAATTCCATTTCTTATATAAGTCAAATTTCTCATATAAACTTCAAATAGTGTGTAATTCCTCAAAAACTGAACACGTGCTTTTTGTGTGACCTATTGACCTATTGAGTATGTTTGTTGTGTACTACGACTCGCCGCTGCGAACGCAGGCCCCACGAAACAAACGTTAAAGTTAAGCCGCAGAAAAACGAATGAGGGTGATATCAGTTCTTATCACGCAGAAAGAGATTTGTATGGCACATTCCATTAAGTATGAATAAGGTTTTAATATTGTTGCTGTTTTCGTATTGCAGACACAAAAATAGCAATAGAGAAAACACCACCTGCTAGTGGGGAAAAAAGTAATTGTGAACGACTTTGTAAAAGTTGACGCGAAGCTGTGAGTAATGACCAGCCTGTTTTTAACCACTTTTAAGCTGCAAAGTGAATTTCTACAGTTTCATCCTACAGTGGTACAATGAAAATAGCTACATTACAAGTACTATGGGCTCAGTTGGCCCCACCATGTAAAAGACATTATTCTACAAAATAAACATTTTTTTATTAAAGAAAATGTAAATGAATAATTTCTGATGGATCATGAACATCTTTTTCACTAAGAGTGGTGAACTTTGACAAATGTATAAAACAGACGAAATGTAGTCCAAGTACGTGATATCTACCTAAAAGGAAGTTTTGAGATTTGGAGCGGTGTAACAAGTGCAGATCTTTAAAATGGGCTGAAATGAAATACCACATGAGGGTTTAATGCTTTTCATGGATTTACAAAGTTACTTCGGATGAAATCTCTGCCTGTGCGACGCGTTGTCTGCTTGGAATCGTGGGGGCGGGATATTTACCTAAAAGGAAGTTTTGAGATTTGGAGCGGTGTAACAAGTGCAGATCTTTAAAATGCGCTGAAATTAAACCCCCATGTGGTATTTCATGCTTTTCATGGATTTACAAAGATACTTCGGATGAAATCTCTGCCTGTGCGACGCGCTGTCTGCTTGGAATCCTCTCCCGCGCAGCGGCGCCCGAACGAGGAAAATGAAAACGCGCATTCGAGAATGACGATGCAGCTTGGCGCACGAGGCGAACGTACGCAACTGGCGCGAAGTTGTGAGAAGCAACCGGTTACAAGAGCCGCAGCCAGCGGTGTAACGCCGAGGTGCGCCGCGCTCCCTTTCGATGCGCCGGGGAAAAATAAGCTTCTTGGCGCCGCAGGGAAGAAGCCAAGTTCCTGGAAAAGCGTAATCGGCCGCGAGAACCGGGAAGGCGACGAAAACTCGTTTGATGGGCTTCTAATGAAATCTCTGGGAAAGAAAACAGCTTAACGGGTTGTCATCGTATTAAAAATAGTTTTATTCGTGAGAATGTGAGATTGAGCCGTTGATTCGGTGTTTTTACGAGCCGGCTACGCGCACCGGAGGTTCATTGAGGAAGGCGGCGTGCGCCACGTCGGAGCATGAATGACGCCGTTCAAGGCCCCGCTGGAGGTGTGAACAACGGCAATTGACCGTGGCGAACGTTACGGCGTGTGTCGGATCCGAACGGGAGTTCCACTTACGCCCGATCTCTCATAAACACAGCTTCCCTCCCCTCCCCTTCGCTTCGCTTCCTCGAGCCTCGATGCGTCGTTTGGAGACGCTCTTTAATGCTGAACACACGATCCAGAAAAGTGGCAGGTTGGGACTGTTCAGAGCAGATGCTTTTGGTACAGAATACACAAAAAGTTTCAAAATGACATAAAATGCAATATATTCCTGTGCATATGATTCATCAATGGAGAGATTTTGTAATTCGTAATCAGTTACATGGATCAGTCACTCACTTCCTACTTCTTCGTTTTACATTAGCCTGAATGGATAAAATGAATGGTGAATTGTGAAGTAGAAAAAAGTTAAAGCTGTTTTTAGAAACTAACTCTGCGAGAAAAGAAATGAGTTTGTTTTATTTTGAGGTATATACTACTTTCAGGAACCGAGCATTTTGAAATCATTTATTTGATAGTTAAAAATATCTTATGCTAAACTATATAAAGCAGAAGCGAATTGAGTTGATAATATTAAATATTTTTGAACAGACAGGCAACTACAGTTGTTTGAAAATAGAATCCACAATTACTTTTTGTCTAATATCCATCTTGCACCTGGAATTATCCGCATGAGATCAAAGTAATTAGAAGACTTAATTGTCTTCTAATTATTTTAGGTCGTTCAATAAAGTGTAAGTTTTGTTACATACTTAACAAAAAAAAATCTGTGTATATTTCGTATTGAAGTATAAGAGAATGATGTCATTTAAAACTAGGTCTATTCATGAACACAAAGATTGAGTTCAAAGATTGTGTTCAAGAACAGAACTTCGCCGTTTACTGTAGCATGTTCTTTTAATTCTCAAAATCCATGGCGAGTTTATGGGCAACAACACGGTCACTTAAGACTAGTTTTGAACTGTGCTGTCTGAATCAATACTAAAACTTCATTTTATCCCAAATCAGATATTTACAATCAATTGACATTTCTATCCCAAAACACCCGAAGATCAAAAGTATTTGTGCACCACAAACATCGAAGGGTCTTTTCACCATTTTCCTCACCAGCCTTAAATTGCCCGCACTTCCTCAAACGTACTCATATCAGTACCTATGCGCCCATCCTTTGCCCTGCCGGGGGTGGGAGGGCCAAAGCAGCAGAAAAAAATGGCACGGCGAGTGGCGTCGGCTGCGGTGGCTTGCGGTCGGCCATATGTCGGCCAGGGCGGCGGTTTCCGAGAATCCCACAAAGAATGCGGGCCGGCCCACGGGCGGCCTTGAACCGGAGGCCGGGGCGGCGCGGCGGGGCGGGGGGCGGAGGGGTGGGGAGGAGAGGGGAGGGAGAGCATCAGGAAGCCGGGCGCCGCGTCGACGCTAGCGCCCTCTTCTCGGATTCTTCCACAGCCCCCTCCGACTCCCGTCACGAAATGCCACGATGGATCTGGCTTTGAAAGCGATTCGCAGGAGGGCTGGCGAAATACGGGTGGGTAGAAGAAGGCGCCTCAAGTTTGCTTCTGCGTGGGCTTCGACGTGCAATCGGCGTTGCACAAGAAAGTCGTCTCGAAACTTGTAATTTCCTCTTAGTTTAAGTGAAGATAAATGTGTATAAAATGGGCTTATTAATTTTAAGTAAGAACTGTATAAAAATTCTCTTAGACAGACGCCAAATTAGTTTTTAAAAAAAAATTATTGACCGCTGTGACGTAGTGAAAATAGAAATAAATTTCAATAACACAAAATAAAAATAATATATTTACAAAGATTATGTACAAGTTACAATGAATTTTTGCTAATAATTAAAACACTCCGCAACCCCTTTTCTTTCGGAACACTGGCTTTACCGCAAGAAAATACAAAGCCACGCGTGATGCGCGCCGTCGGAACCTCTGTCCGCGTGACAATTACCGTCACAATGGCCTGACGCCAAAAGTTAACCCGGTCGTGGCGACCGTGTGCCTATGCACGTGAGATTGTCTGGCCCTTACTCTCCGGACATCTCGCCCTCACTCCTACAACCCTCCTTGTACATACCACGTTACAGCTACCCGATGCAAACTGAATGAGACGCGGGCGCAGATGGCGCCGCGTTAAAATAGTTGAGGCTGACACCCCCACCACTGTTCCATAGATAGACTCGCACTGGGCGCAAGGCTCGCAGGCCAGCCTTTGTTTACGCCCACACACAGAATTCTCAGGTTGCCTGCCTGCTTCCGTAAACGAGGCTCGCCGGCAGCATCCTAGGAGTTTACAGCCTCCGGTATTTTTGGCTTTGCGGCACTACCTGAGTCACACCGCCCCGAAGCGCAAACATCCCGGATGTCAGGCTTTAACGCTTCCTCCCCCGCAGCGTACTTTCACCAACCTAACGGTTCTGGCCCTCGTGTTAACGACGCCACACCGCGAAACGACAATTTTTTGAAGCGTTTCTTTTCTTGAGCACCGAAGATATGTTCACTGGTGTGTGTGTGTGTGTGTATGTGTGTGTGTGTGTATGTGTGTGTGTGTGTATGTGTGTGTGTGTGTTTGTGTGTGTGTTTGTGTATGTTTGTGTGTGTGTTTGTGTGTGTGTTTGTGTATGTTTGTGTGTGTGTGTGTGTGTGTATGTGTTTGTGTGCGCATGTGTATTGTCGAAATTCAAAAAATAACTTAAGTTGTCATGCCGAAAAGGTAAATAATGAAATAATGCTTACTTCTCATTCACAAAAATAACAAACAAAGGAAAGGATAAAAAACAAACGAAATATTTTGAAATAAACTCAGAAAATCAAGTAGTGGTAACAAGTAGAACGGTAAAGATATTTCATTCAGTTTTGATACTTAATAACAGCGAAAATAATCTCAAGATAAAAAATTGTTCCTCGAAAGAAGTTTCAACCTTGGCTGATACAGACTGAACTACTAATACTCGTAATTATATTTTTTAAATATTTATTTATATTATATATCAGGAGAGAGATAAAGAGTCAGAGTTAAGAGTGTCCAATCGATAAGGGAAACGAATTCTCCAAAATTGTTCAGTGTAATTTCGTTAATGATGATTGGGTAACAGCTGCAGTATGGGGTCTTGCATTGACACGGAGGCAAAGAACACTGCATATTGATTTCTCCTTCTTTTCGGCCGGTAGGCATCTTTATCCTTGAAGAGCTCACAATAGTAATCTGCATTACCTGTTCATTGCTCGTGCGGGAAATCAAAGGAAACCTCTTCTTTGGCATCCCACAAGGCATTCATGAGGACTTTCGGGCAAACAAACGAGTCTTCGCTTTGACTGGCGCTTATTCTTGTTCATTCATAATGCACCATAATGATCCAAAAGTCTTTGAGGAGCTTCCATCCTTCCAGTCTTCTGATTTGCATTCTAAAGTTTCGGTACCCAACTCGCACAGGTTAGCCAATATTTTAAGTGGTTTATGATGATTGTATACACAGTTCCATAAGAGAATGAAGTTGTTTCACACATATCGTCTGTCATCACGTATAATGCTTTTCATTCTCCGAATGTTGTCCAACGCAATGCTCGTCCTTAGACGTCGAACATGGGCGAAGTTGAAAACGCTTTTGGACAGCCACTAAACAAGTTGCACCAATTGTAGACTCGAGGCTTTGAAAGGGTCTCAATAGCAAATTTTCCACGCAATTGTTTTAAAATTTCTGAAGATTTCACTCTTTCATTCGTCAAAAACCGAATAATAATGCATTGCGCAACTGATACCTATGCCTCTTGTTCACTCACTGTAATAAATGCAAAAATATCGTCTCTAGACGCAAAAGTGCAACACTGATTGAGAATAAACACTGCTGCGGACATTTGTCTCGAAACTGAGGACAAAAAAAATCACGTTGATTACAAAAATCTCGTTCATATTTGATTCACCTTAGAGTCGAAGCTCTGAAGATAGTTCTTAGTATTGCCGAAAAACAAAATATTTCTTGGGATACAAACAGAGAAACACGCGTATTTGTGAACTGTCGGAATTGTTGGGCAATTCAGACAAATCAGTATTGCGCGCGGCCAAGCGGTCGCACCCAATTTTTGTGTCAGTTTGCGTACAGTCGCAGTTCACAAGTGACACTAATGGCCTTCCGAGTCTGTAAAAGCTCTTCAAAACGCGGAAAAGCGCCAACGATGTCAGTTCTAATCAGATTCTTTAAGTTAAGACGAACGAAGATTATTTGGGATCATGTTGTTTTGGTCCCACGTGGCGAAGAAGGGGTATCAAAGATATAGGTTTTGGCATTGTGGGCGAATGATGGTGTTGATTTAAGAAATATCCAAACCATACAACCGATGTAGAGGATGGACCAAAGAAGCAGTTTACAGAGATAGATAATTACGCAAAAATGAATATACCTTGCGAATTAAATCGCTTTAACCAGTTCTTGTTTCGTTTGAATCCCCTAATACTACGTTAATAAAATCAAATAAAATACCATTAGATACCGTCACGTTTTAAAATTCACACATCCTTTAAAGTAATCGTAAGTCAAATTTTAATTGGTATTAATGATATATACCAGGAGTTTTGTGAGCATTTGAGGAACCTGAATTGAAGGACGTAGCCCGCGCGTGGAGTGGTGGTCGACCACATGCTCTGTCCTTCCGGATCCCCCGAGGCTGCGCTTTCCGTCCTCCGCGTCCCGGCTGTTCCTCTGCGCGCGACGGGGCGGCGAAGGCGGACACGTGGCGCCACTCCGCTTCCGCCCTGCGTCTCGCCGGCCTCCCCGCCCCCGCCCTCGCCCTCGCCCCCGCCGCCCGCCTCGCCCCCGCCCTCGCCCGCCCTCGCCCCGCCCTCGCGCCCGCGCCCTCGCCCCGCCCTCGCCCCGGCCCTCGCCCCCGCCCTCGCCTCGCCCCCCGCCCTCCCCGCCCTCGCCTCGCCCCGCCCCTCGCCCCGCCCGCCCTGGCCCCGCCCCGGCCCCGCCCCGGCCCCCGCCCCGCCCCGCCCCCGCCCGGCCCCGCCCCGCCCCCGCCCTCGCCCCGCCCCGGCCCCGCCCTCGCCCCTCGCCCCGCACCGCACCTCGCCCTCGCCCCCCGCCTCGCCCGCCCTCGCCCCCGCCCTCGCCCCCACCCCCGCCCTCGCCCCCACCCCCGCCCTCGCCCCCGCCCCGCCTCGTCCGCCTCGCCCCCGCCCCCGCCCTCGCCCCCGCCCTCGCCCTCGCCCCGCCCTCGCCCCGCCCTCGCCCCGCCCCCGCCCTCGCCCGCCTCGCCCCCACCCCCGCCTCGCCCCCATCCCGCCCTCGCCCACCCCCGCCTCGCCCCACCCCGCCCTCGCCCCATCCCGCGCCCTCGCCCCACCCCCGCCCTCGCCCCACCCCCGCCCTCGTCCCCGCTCCTCGTCCCTCGCCCTCGCCCTCGTCCCCGCCTCGTCCCCGCCCGTCGCCCTCGCCCTCGCCCTCGCGGTTTCGTAGGCGACAGCGGCCGCGCTGAAGAAGAGCACTGGGAGAAAATCAATAAGACTTGGGATTTCGTTCCATATCAGCAGGGCTCGGATCCTGATGATCTAAAGATTCTTTGAAAATTACCTACAAAATTACTTAAAAATAAGTGGAAAATGACAAAAAATACTTGAAAATAAGGGCAAAAATCCTAATTTTTTTTAATACTAAAAAATTTGTATAATGTTTATTTACTCAATGATTTTTACAATTTTAAATAAAATTTATTTATATGAAATTATGTTTAACACAAAGTGTTCATTTTAGCAGGAAATGTAATCTTCCATCCGTAGGTTTTGAAAGGTCGAGGAAGTTTTGAAAGATCCGTGTAATTTTCAGATTTCGAAAAACAGAGTCCACTGCAAAAGTGAGTTACATCATGAAATGAAGATGCAATAAAAACTTTGTTTTAGTGAGTCATTGTAAATTCATGAAACATTCACTAACAAAACACATGAAAAGGAAACAAAAAATGCGTAAAAATGAGGGAAAAGGTTCAGAAAAATGACAAAAAAGAACCCAATAGCTATATGTTTCTATCACCTATACGCCCTAATAAACATTGATTTACAAGGAAGCTACGTCTAGAGTTCACCAATCAGAAGATGACGTGACATGTCACTTTGCTGTGTATGTACCTCCCAGGAGAAAAGTTTAAATTTAAACGTGGAAACGTTTAGTATTAACGCCACTGCCGATAACGTTGTTATCGTGGAAACGTAATAATTAATTGAGGGAAGAGCTATATACTTCACAACATTCGAGAAAGTTGCGTCATAGAAAAAGCTCAATACTGGAGGCGTTGTTGTGGGAAAAATGACGTTGGGAAGTGGAAAATTATGAAAGTGAAGCGAGCTACAAATTTGAGGGAAAATTGGAGAGGAGAGCGAAAGAAAGAGAGAAATCCGTGTCGACCGTTCCGTCGCGGAGGGGAGATGCTCCCTTCCCCTGTGGTCGGCGGGGTGGCGCCTGTGGTCGGCGGGGAGGACGTAGCAGTGCGGGAGATTTCATGCTCTCCCTCTTCTTTCTCCGCCGATTTCAGTTAAATTGTTAGCGGCGACGATATCTAAGCCGTAGACCTTTGTTAAGAAATCTAGATACTTCGACTTAAATCTTGGACAAGAATAATCGATGTTTTAAGTGATATTTAAGGGAAAATCCAATTATTGCGACCTGGTTACTGATAAAGTTGACAACGGATAAACATCTATTTATGTAGTTGATTTGTTTGAAGCATCAAGTGCATTCACAACTCGCGGGCCATTCACGCGCGTCAAATTGTTAACATTATTTTTTAGATTTCGTAAAGGTGAACCTGGGCCCAAGTATATATGCCGAGTGTAAATGCGAAGTGTCTTGGGGTCAGGTTCTCGCATATCGACATTTTTGTGTTAAAGACTGTGTATGACTTTCTCTGTACTATGATCAGGAAAACTAAATTTTTGCTAGTATTCTCAGAAGAACATCTGGGATTCGTCGGCTACTCATAAAGAAACCTGCTCGAGAAAACATATACTACAGAAAAAAAGTTCCTTTCGTAACTGAATTCCGCGATATTGTACGATGGATCTGACGTAGTTATCATGGGCTACCCATAAGAAACCAAGAGTTGTAGGTTCACATTGGTGGTAGCGCCATTAAAAATGTATGCTTAGAAATTATGCATGTTTACGCTCTTGCGCAAGTTCCCTTTTTTGGCGTGTGGCGGCGCACGTGTCACGCGGGCCTAAGGGCAGATGCGACAAAGGCGGAGGCAGCGGCGGGGCTGCCCTCTGCGGACTCGCCCTTCTCTGCCGTCACGTCCTCCGCTTCAGCTGCCTATTCCCTCGCTGGCCTCTCCCGACATGACCGGGAGCGAGAGTCCTTTCGCACAAGTGACCGACTAGGGAAAGGATCTGTTGTCCCTGCAGTGCCTCTGAGCGGGAGGTCTTAGATTTGGAGCTACGAACGTCAAATTCAGCGGCTGTCTGGAGGAGAGGTCTTGCCACCGGCTGATCTAAGTAAGAAGTTCCCACGTGGTCTCTTCAATCAAGTCCAGGTGAATGTCGGAGCAACCCCCCTCCACACACACACGCGCACGCACAAAGGCGGGAGACCAGTCGGGAGCTCAGAGCTTCTCCTGTCGGGGGGCTTCGCTGGCGAAGAAAAGAGGAAACCTCCCGACGTTAGGTCGGCGCTGGATCTCTCTTTCTTACGTGAGAGGAACCCCGCCACCTCCCGTGATAAAAAAAACAACTTACATTACTCTTACTACTACATCAGCAGCAGCAGTTGACGCGCCAGGAATCACGAAATAACAAATGAATTGTAGAACTGAAAAGTGTTTCCCAACCCCCCTCCCCTTGAAACAGCCTTTTCCCTTTAGCCGTGTCCAAGTAGGGCAGAGTGACTCAACCTGAGGATCCTAATTTAACATTATGTAATTAAGACGTGGCGCCGACCAGAGACAAGGAGCCCGCGTTTGGTCGCGCCTGTTTAAAGCTATCGGCTGCTTGAAGAGGCGGAGGCAGACGCGGCGCGACGCCCGATCGGTTTCCCTCCGCTCGGGTGGACGTTCGCTTCCGGGAGCAGACCCACTGGGATTGTTCCGCGACGCCATGCTGTGCTACAACAGCGTCTCTCTCAGGAAGGTCCTAGTTCCGGTGAGGGCGGCCACTAGCTAAACAGACAGCTAGATCGAAGTCGGCCACTGTCTGCAGGAAAATTCTAGCGACTGTTCATCAGTTTTCCGTGTCTTCTCCGATCAATACCAGCAGGTGACCGGAGCAGTACTTCAATAAACAAAATAGAACTGAGCGTGATCTTTACTTCATTCTTGACACCCTCCTCTCGCTGGGAGCGTCCCCAGCTGGGGCGATGCACAGCATGTAGGAAATACATAGAGATGAACACTCCCGCTGCCGACCTGTAGCCAGATTTCACGTTCCTATAGGGGAAGAGCACCTTTCCCCACGGCTACAACATACACTACTCTCACGAAACTGACGTCGCGTCTGCAAAAACTAGTACTCATTTATTCTGAAGAAGAGCTCTGTGTGTGTGTATGTATGTATGTATGTATGTGAGTGTGTGTGTATGTATGTGTATGTATGTATTTATGTATGTATGTATTTATGTATGTTATGTATTATGTATATTTATGTATGTATGTATTTATGTATGTATGTATTTATGTATGTATGTATTTATGTATGTATGTATTATGTATGTATTATATGTATGTATGTATGTATTATGTATGTATTATGTATTATGTATTGTATGTATGTATGTATGTATGTATGTATGTAATGTAATGTATGTTATGTATGTATTTATGTATGTATTATTTATGTA
>BOPP01000026.1:380682-445737 GCA_017312745.1 Gryllus bimaculatus | reverse complement strand
TTATGTATGTATTTATGTATGTATGTATGTATGTATGTATGTATGTATGTATGTGGAGTGGGTGTGGTGTGTAATGTAAATGTGTATGTTATGTGTATGTAAATGTAAAATGTAATGTAATGTTTTATTTTTATGGTATGTAATGTATTTTAATTTATGTACATGGGTATGTTAAATTTTAATGGTTAATGTAATGGGGGGTAATGTTATGTTTATTTTAATCGTATGTTAATGTTATTTATGTAATGTTTAAATGTATGTAATGTTATGTAATGGTTTAATGGTGGGAAGTGTGTTTTGTTGTAACTGTAATGTGTAAATGTATGTGTATGTATGTATGTATGTATTGGTATTTTATTTTTATTGTATGTAATTTATGTTAAATGTATGTATTTATGTATGGTATTTTATGTTATGTAATGTTTAATTTTTATGTATGTATGTATTTATGTATGTATGGTATTTATGTATGTATGTTAATGTTATGTTGTGTATGTATTATTGAGTGTGTGTGTGTTAATGTATCGTGTATGGTATGATGTATGTAATGATATAGATATAGATATATATTTTAATGTATGTTAGTGTAGTTGTATGATGTATGTATTTATGTTAATGTATGTATGTATGTATGTATGTGGTGTGTGTGTGTAGTGGTATTGTGTTATGTAATGTGTATGTAAGGCTGGGATGATGTGGTGTGATGTGGCTGGTTGAGTTTATGGATGATATCCGCTGAGGTATAGTATTTATGTATGTATGTATTTATGTATGTATTATTTATGTATGTATGTATGTATGTATTTATGTATGTATGTATGTATGTTATGTATGTATGTATGTATGTTTGTATGTATGTATGTATGTTATGTATGTATGTATTGTATTATGTATTATGTTTATGTATGTATTATTTATGTATGTATGTATTTATGTATGTATGTATGTATGTATGTATGTATGTATGTATGATGTGTTGTTATGTATGTATGTGTATTGTTGATTTGTATGTATGTATGTATTTATGTATGTATGTATTTATGTTATGTATGTATTTATGTATGTATGTATTTATGTATGTATGTATTTATTATGTATTATGTATGGTGATGTAATGTTTGTTATGTAGTGTGTTTGTATGTATGTGTATGTATGTGTATGTATGTATGTTAATGTATGTTATGTAATGTATGTTTATGTATGTTTATTTATGTATGTAGTATTTACTGTATGTATGTATTTATGTATGTATGTTATGGTATGTATGTATGTATGTATGTATGTATGTATGTGAGTCTCCGAGCCTGTCTCTCGTGGAAACATCGACGGAGAGCTTCTAGTGACCTAGAAGACCCTTGTTTTACATGGGCCTTTGACATGCGTTTTTGCTACCTTATCCAACGAAAGAAAGTAATTTTCGATTGCTTTGGTTACTAGTTTAGATAGTTTTAGTTTGCTTGCAGTATAAACACTTCAGTGAAAAACTCTTTAAACGATTGAATATGAGATGCTCTTTGGACTTCACTCTGCATTACCTGCCTTAATCACAAGGAGAAACAAACCTCTCTGATGGGTTTCGGGAGAATTTGAACCTCCAACCGCACCAAACGTATGTTGAAGCCTCTTACGACAGTTAAGCGGACTGCTAAGTTTATTTTCTCGCCTTACTTCGTAAACGAGAAAGTACTGTAATCGTGCGCTGGAAATAAGCGATATTTTGAAAGGAAAACTATTTTTGCAGGACCCTGCTAGCGAAAAAGTGGATATATCATTTTCCTATTTATAGTAAATAACTTCCTCTAACACGTTATGTAGTCACAACCCATGTTTTGCGAGTCCATGATACTGAAATAATCGATGGACGACGAAACGTCTGTTATGTCTGCCTACGGTGCAAGCTGGCGCTTAGGCAGTTCGGACGATTTTCTCCAAAATTCATATTCCCCAATCGATTTACTCCAGGCCTTGTGAGTTTGAAACTGATATTCTGATTTTTAGATGTATATTACATGAAGGCACAATTACATTTTCAAAACTTTCTTAAAAATGGTTCCAAATGTTTGAACTAAAAATTGTCCTTGGATAGCATTAAGGGTACTTAAGAGATTGCGCAGGTCTTATTTTCGTTGAAACCCCTAATTTGTCGAAAATTCTTAAAGCTAAGAATTTTTTCGACATCTTCCTTAAACTACAATATTGTAGATAGTTTTTTCCTTAATGAAATATGTTGTTCAAAGATAACTTGAAAGAACATTATATAAAATTCTTTGAAAACTCGAGGAGTTTTAGCATTCTTTTGCGTGAAGTACTGGCAATGAGTAAACAATTATTTGCTCACAAACTGCTCCAATACGTTTTATTTAAAATTTTTGTACGTATCAGAGGACGAATATAAAAAAGGTGCTGATTCTATTTTCGGCAAACACTCTGATTTTTCGTAAATTGCAAAAATTAACATTGAAAAAGTACAATATTGAAGATATATTTTTATCTTAAATGAAATGTTCTAAAACAAAAAATGTCCTACAGACTTTTTGAAAAAACAAACAAACAAAAAAACAAAAAAAAAACAAGGAGTAGTTACCGAGTAATTTCTGTTTGAAGTTAAAGCAATTTACTTAAAAACATTTTATCAAAAACTAGAAATATTGCAAGAATTGATGTGCTGTTGTAGCACCACTAGTTTTCATAGTATTTTTAAATTACATGTTTATGTTACAATATTTAGGCGATATGAGATATAATGTATATTATTTCGTATACGCACAGAATTTGATACACAATTATGCTGCCTCAGACTCTGGTTTCATTAGATGCCCTGGAACTCGGGAATAATCAACTACACACTTCCTTACATCATTTCTCGCATACCCGTGCCAGCTACAATCTATCGCCGCTCAAACTAGTTTTTTTGAAATTTTCTAATTTTTTCGGGTTCTTAATTGTATAACTGAAAACTTTAAGAATATTAAAGAAGAGTTAAACATCGTTCTAAATATCAATTTTCATTGAAAAATTAGGACCAGGTTTTAAGAAAATGCGTTTAAACGTTACTACAAATGCGAAATTGGAAGGTATTTTTCACAGACATTCTTTGTTTTAAAAAACCGTCATTGGAAGACATTTGAAGCTCTTTAACTTACAAATGCAACAATGTTTACAAATCGCTGCAACTGTGTATATTAACGGTATGAGATACAATATAAAAAGAAAAAATAATAATAATTTGTGTAATTTGCGAAAAAACAAAAGAATATACCAAAATGAACTTTTTCATATTAAAAATTGTAATGAGCAATATCCGTTTCAATAGTTTGAAGAAAACATTTATAGCCATTTTGGAGAAAATTACTATTGAAAATTCTGAATTTCTGAAAATTGGCGTTTCTGTAATTCCGAAGTTTTAGCTCATTTTCACAGAGAACTATTGCGCTTATGAGAAACGTTATAAGCCATTATTTAAAACCCAAACCGACCCTTTAGTTTCGACTCGGGCCAGATGGGCAGGGAATTTGGAAAAAAACTTATACATGGTTTAGGCGCTAGTTAGTGTTCACAGACGGACGTTTTGAAGATAAAACACATTTTCGGTATCAGGGGACCCCAAAACGGGTATTGAAGTTGAAATCTCGAAATTGATTTTGCGCAGCATTACTTCACTCCACTTCAAGGTTTTCTATGAGCATGTCAATAGATTTTTACAAACGGCGCAACGCTGCAAAGCTCATTTTTTTCTTCACTGTCTTGATACTCGCACAGGCCCCTCTTGTTTTTCCACTCGTTCTGTATCGCCCACTCCCGTTCTTACTCTACGATGTAACGGCGCAACAGGTCTCGGCCTCGCTCCCGCCCCTGTGTATTACTCCGCCCCGCCCCTGTGTTCTTACCTGGCCGCCCGCCCCGCCCGCGTGTGTCTTACCCGCCCGCCCCCCTGTGTGCTCTACCGCCCCGACGCCTGTCATTACTCTGCCCCGCCCTTGGTCTTACCCCGCCCGCCGCCTGTGTCGATACCGGCCCTGCCCTGTCTTAACCCGCCAGCCCGCGCCCTGTGTCATTACGCTCCGCCCGCCCCGCCCGCCATCCATGTCTTAGCCTCGCCACCGTCGCCATTCGCTCGCCCCTGTCTTAACCGCCCGCCCCGTGAGCCATCTCGCCTCGCCCCTGTCTTACCCCCGCCCCGGTCCCATCTTCGCCTCGCCCTGTCTTACCCCGCCCTCCATCATACTCCCTCGCCTCTATCTGCCCCGTCCATCCTCGCCTTCGCCCCTGTCAGCCCGCGCCACCCCGCCCGTCCGTCCCTGCCCAGCCCGCACCCCGTCCCGTCCCGCGTCCGCACCCGCCCACCCGCCCCCCCCCCCCGCTCACCGCCGGTCCCCGCCGGTCCGACCTCCTCGCCCGCCGCCGCCCAGCCCGCCCGCCCGCCCGTCCGGCCCGTCCGCCCGCCCGCCCCGGCCCCGCCCGCTCTCGCCCGCTGCCACTGCCGCTGCCGGCCCGCTGCCGTCGGCCGCACCCAATCCCCTCGCCCTCCCCTCTCGCTTCTCGAGGAGCATGCGCAATTTCCTTTCCTTCTTTCCGCCTCGCCCTCGTCCAAGCGCAATTCCGCGCCTTCCGGTTTATCTCGCTCTGGAACGTTTAGTTTCAATGCAAGAGCAGCTTTCTGTAACACATACATACGCTCGGTCGCACCTGTGCGCGTCCACTATTAATAATTTTCCTCGATATTTTGTTAAAGGTGCCTTGTTATGAAAATTCACTCCAAAGTATCTGAGGAATAGCGAGAAATTTTCTACAATGAAGTCTGATATGTTCTCGGCTGCGATTTCGCTGCAAAACAATTTTTCAATTTCTTGCTAATGAATGTTTGAATTCAATTTTTACATGTGCGCTAAAATGATGTATTTCATTAAGTGTAGCAGTGATAAAGCGTCTATGTTTTATACTTTTATACTATTACTAATCTAATATAAACTTTTAAAATGGGGTCGCCATACTCCATTTTTTAGGAACTATTTTCCTTCCCATTCTACTCCAGGCAGTTTCACTTTCATTGTAAGGAACCAAAGGGCTTATTATGACAATTTCTGTAATTGGGATTTTGAGAATTGGTGGAAAACAAAATGGAGTTCGAATGTTTGGTTAGTCCTCAATCTGATTTATACGTTTAAACTCTGGTTCTATGCTGTCGAGGAATGTGATTTACTTCACCATTAAGTATCTGCGTTCTGAACTTCGCAGTTGCAACGGGGAGTCTAAATGCATCTGTGTGATAAATTTGCTTGACGTCAGTTTGACGTAGCTTTTGCGTAGAAGAGAAGGATGTATAAAGGTTCTTGTCATTGAGTCCGTCTTGATGCATTCCATTGGTTGGTGCTGAGCGTGTTCTTGGAAGTGCAGTGCGATGTAAAAGCCTTTTTACTTCCTCGTATTCGTAGTAAAGAGAAAAATTGTATGTAATATCTTTTTAAAAAATGCCCAAATGCAAATTTGAATCATTGTGGAAGGGCGGTGCAGGGTTTTGCAAGTGATAGATTCGATAATTTTCCACTTATGGGTGAATTACTGTTTGCATAATAGGGGTTGTGCGACCTTCCAAATTACTTTCCATGCAATCGCCTACTTCTGCTTTGCGAGTAAATGTTTATTTTCCGGAATTCATATAGAATTTTTTTAAAGTATGATTTCGATGGACTACTAAATTTGACCCCCCCCCCCTTCCCTCACTGACCGCTGGATCCGCCAGTAATTCGCTTCCCTTTATTGTGAGAGTGCGGCGTCGAGCAGCATCGTCGAGGGAAGTATGCCTCGGTCTTGTCAGGTGACCCCGTTAGTGATTTGGCTTAGCCTTCCACTGCGTAGGTGATATAGTAGGGGTGGCTAGACGAGGTGGGTGAAAGAGAAATGGAAAGAATTGAATTGAGTTGAATTGAATTGAATTAATGCCTTATTTTACGTGGCGAGACTCGCTCTTCCGTCTGACCACGCAAATTTCGCCACGCTCCTTTCACGAACTAGCTGAGGAAGGAGGTATTTCTTGGGCGAGAAACAGGCGATTTGAATTTAGCTCAGAGGCTATGTCATTTAGGCTTGAGGATCTTTTACATGCAAGTAAATCTACTAACATGGGTCAGCCGGCTTTACTTCCCCTCTGAATGAAGGCGTACGAAGGATTTCTTCGATCGGTTTGGAACCCGACAACTCGGGTATACCTGTCCGATACGCTAACCGTTACACCATGGTGGTTAAGAAGTCAACGATACGGTAAAAACACCCGTTTCTTACGCGGGACGCGATCCTCGGCTCCTCGAATTTCCACGGCGATGCGCCAAGGCGGTCATATTTGAGGTGTCGGGATGTAATTCAGGGTATGTGACCGTGGGCGAAATCGAGAGATTATTGGCTTTTCTGAAGGGAGGGAGTCGCTCACTTTCTGTACATAGTAATTTGAAGAACAGCCCCCAAAAGGCGCTGATTGTTCAGTCGCGCGTGCGGTGGGAAGCGCTGCGCCTCGCGCGTTCGCTCTCCTTTCGCCTTCCGCTGCACCACGCACCCGTGAGGGGCCTGGAGGGGGGGGGACTGCGTCGTTCGGCGGCAACCCTATCACGCGTGTCACGCGTGCACGCGTCGCCCGCCCGCCCGCTGCGCAGCGCTAGTGCGGCCCGGCTCGGCTCGGCCCGGCCCGGCCCGGCGCACGGCGCGGACGCTGGCTGTCAGAGTAAACGATGGCCAGCTGCCGGAGAACCCGGGAGAATGGCGGCTGTTTGGTTAGCACTCTAGTCTATAGTTAGAGCCGCCAAATAAACGCCGCGCCGGTCGCCCTACTCGCCCGCCCGTCCACCCGCTGCCGTAAACATTACCTTTGTGGCTAATGCTAATACGCCCTAATCCCTTCCTGCTCCGACTTCCGTTCTCTTCTTCTTCTTCTCTCTCCCCCCCCCTCTCTCTCTCTCCCATGCTTCCTTCTCTCCCTCTTCCTCACTCTCTTATCTCCCGTCTCTCAGAAATGAACTTTGCCTCCAGGAATGGGTAACATGCGCCAGCTTCGTATTTGAGATACGAGATTTGTTTCTAAAATTTCAAATAAAGGGATGCCTTTGTACGCACAAAACCGGCACGTATTCACAGAATCGACGAAGTGTTTCGAGGACAAGAAACAGTTAACTTGCAACTAGTTTCCTTCTTGCGTATTGGCTCCCTGGCAGGTGGGACATGAAGTTACGTTCGAAAGATTTGTACAATTTTCATTCCCAAAAGATATTTGTTTTCCTCTATTCATTTCAACATTATTGGATATTACAGCATATTATTGATGAACACAATGAGTAGAGAACTGTTGGCACTATTATTGTGAATAAAAACAATCGCTGAAATGCATTTTAGAAAAGAAAGTAAAATGTCTTCGAGCTCTGATGCTTCTAATTTTTTTTAGCAAATGTGTAAATACATTTTTGAAGTACATTCGAAGCCGCCTTCTATTTATAAAAAAGAACTCGGTTTCACCTATTCATATTTAAAATTTGGAAAGACAGATTTAGGAAAAAAAGAAAGACTAGCTGAATCACACATACATTAAGATAAACGGCGAAATCACATGTGACCGTATACGTTAATTTCCTCAATTACCTTCACCGGAACTTCATTGAGCTTTCCGAAAATGAGGCTTTTTTCTGAAATTGGTGTTTAACTCCCCGACACTTAGTTTTAATAATGAGTAGCTATTTTTTTCTCTCTTTCTCGGAAACACGATCGACGACAGTAATGACTAATTTCAGACATCAAAATTAGAGGAACCTCTTCATTATTCGACACACACATTGTGGCAGGTCAACATGCGCGTAAAAATTAAAAATAAATTCCGTAGCATAAAAATAATTAGTCTGGTATTAATTAAATATGTACATTGCACTACTACCTCAGAACAGTTGTAATTAATTTTCAAACATAGTTTTTTTCCTTATCCTTCTTGGTCGGCATGACTTTTCAAAAGGAATGCTTCACGGCCGCCTTAGATCATCAGTGTTTTTAAACGTAACCCGAAGGCATTCACAACCGCCCTCTTTTTCCTAATGCTTCCGCCCGAAAACCAAATCATGCATTATAAATGTTTTCTTTTTAAACATCATTCAAGATTTATTTCTCAGAAAGGGTTTTGCTCACCCTGCTCACCTGTTCTGGTAACAGCCACTTACCACGGATTTTCATGTATATGAATGGGTTAAACACTAAGCGCCGTTGTTTATGGAAGGAGAAATACTCCAGCACGAAATTGAAATTCAATTTATAATTATTTCCTTGAATTTTTTTTAATGTAATAAATCGGCAGAGTTGGTTCAGAGCGGTTGCTACTGCATCAACGCAGACCTGGAGGTCCTAGGATTACAGGTGGCGGATTTTCGACACTAGTTGAAAATTGTTAGACTCCAGGTGAAATTTGACCGCTGTCTGGAGGAGAATTCTAGCAGTCGCTGCTCTGATCGGTAGTTCTCCGTAATTACCCCTATCAGATACAGATGCCATATGTAAAGATACATACTTTCCTCTTCTACACTACAATACCTGTCGGGAGCTCAGGGTCTCTTGAGGTGCTGGCAGAGGTATCTGTAGCGTGGGAAACCGCGCAATAGAGGCCAAATCCGATTCTTACGTTCGAGCTGTTAACACCGCACGTAGCTGCCATATCACCCACACTAAACCCTCGGAACTAGCGACCAATAGCAGATGACGCGTCAGGAAAACGCACGACAATGCAATCAAATATTGTATTGAAATAAAAAAAAACGCGATGTGTACATACGCAGCGTAATTGAGTAATGTTGTTCGTGTCTGTTGCAGACGCAGCGCCCTGGATATCTTGCTGGGCACGTGGCTGCCGGGGCCGTTCGATGGCCCCTACTGCGGCCCCTGCGGCGCCCCGCCGCGCCCGCGCCCGCGCCTTCGCACGCGCTCGCGCTCCGCGGCGCCCGGTGAGTCCCCCTCGGCACGCGCTCCCCGCCAGCGGCGGAGCAGGGCTGGGCAATCACCAAGCCAACATTGCGCAAAGACCTTATTTTATTATATTGCGTCCACACGGGCGCGAGAGATTGAATTTGCTAGCGAAAAACGCGAAAATTGTGAGTCGACGATAAGAGAAGTAGCAGTTGATAATACAGAAAGAAATGTTTTTACTCAGCATGCTATAAATTATTTCATTCGTTTCTCCTAAAATAAAAAGGGAAAGCCGAGGAGAAGTAACCGTATGGATTCGTTATTCGGAAAGGGGATTAGTTTCGAAAGAAAATACGCTACAGCGATGTACTTTTTTTTTTATTTCACCAGAAAATGAAATCGGTGAAAATGCTACCGTCGACATAAATGTTTACATAACTGATGCAACTGTTCAGTGCTTTGAAGTGCAACAATGCTTCAATACAATTTTTTCGTATATCGAAACAGTGGTTGTCACCTTTTCAGTTCTGTTTTAACAAGCCATTGCCAACCGCATTAGCAGTTGTCATGTGCGTATTTATCGCAATTGAACAAGAATGTAGAAAGAAAAACATGGAAACGAAAAGATGGGCAAGAAAATTGAAATACGTCTGTGTGTACCTAAGAAATTGAGATATAAGGATGTTCAACAGTTTTTTCTCTCTCTTCAATTCACTTTTTTTTAGAAAAATCATCCACCGCATTACTTTTTTTTACCAAATGTTTATATTTAATATTTTCATTGTTTCAAAGACAAGCTTTTCTGCAATCTCACCAGCTTTCTCAGATGCCCACAGAGCGTCAAAGAATAATATTGTTTGGGAGCACTGAGAAAGTTTCGAACACTTACACACATGATAATGTTGCCCTTTCATGTTTTTCATTTCGACAGAAATCCATAAACATTTGTGGGATTGTTTCGAAACATTTGAGGAACATTTCTGAATTGTTTCGAAACAATTTTCTGTGACGAGGTGTCTCAGTGTGCGCTTACCCCAAGCCAAAACAAAAGTTATTTAAATAACTGCAACTTCCTTTCCATTTTAACCCACAGGTCTAACTAATACCATTCTATAGAGTTTGCTTTTTGATACAGATGTCAATATCCAGTCGAAAGCTTGAATTTTCCACATTAGGTGGCGACGTTTCGGCATTTTAAAACCTTCATGCTTCGTACTTCTTACACCATCAGTGATGACTTGGTGGCAACAACCGTTGTCGCTCCAACGTCTCCAATCTGGTGACACTAGGGTTCGGGTCCCAAGGAGGCGGGTTTTCGGCACTAGCTGTAGAACTAGATGGAATTTACCTGCCTGGAGGATAAATCTTGCGGCCATTCTGATCCTCGTGGGTTGATCAGTTCTCGGAATGCACCACCTATTGCTCAAAAACCGATTCAGCTCGATTCAGGAAAAAGTTCCGGAAGTAGTTTTTTCACTAGTTCTATACGTTTTCTGAGGTGCTGAATTTCAATTTAAGGTTTACCATCTCGCGGAATGTTGGCTTCACAAATAAAATTTAAAACAAGTGATGCTCCAACAGCGAGTACTTTCTCGCACTTAGAAGCGGCTGCGTAATATTATAATATTACAATTTCTCTCCATATTATCACATTTCAGCCATCGTTTTTCAAAACTCAATACAAATCGTGAAACGCGCTGCAAATCATGCTGTTTTAAAGATGGTGCATATTTCTCGTCAACATCGGTGCGGACCGTTGGCTTAACACCGACCTCTCCTGACGACTTAACTGCAGCTAAACTCTGTTTTAGATGATGATTCGAATCGACGAAGTCATTAGTACACCCTGGTCAGTAGTGTATGAGCCTTAGCGACATCGGCTAAATCGACATCTAACAATCAGGAATGTAAAAATGTTTCAGTTAGGATGTCTCCGTCTTTTGAAGGAATACAATTTGCAAATTAGTGCCAAATGTGCAAATATAAGATGGCCAGCAATGTGGTTACGTGCATGTAACAAGGGGCATTAACGGGTTAAGATTGTAGGTGGCGAGAAGATAACGTAATTAATCCCCGAGAATTAGGATATCTTTCCGTCTCTGGGTGGGAGGATGGATGAAAGTATGCGTCATACATTAAACTCTTGTCAGAACTTTTGAGCTAAAACATGGTAAATAACACTAGGAGGGGGAGGAGTTTCGATACGCTGCACATTCCCTCTAGTTAACTTTTTTTCAGTTTTCGTGGTGGGATTTTCAAACTTTCAGCAAATTTTCTACGTCCTTGCTCATACCCTATGGTAAAAACGCTTTAATGAGCATTAGCAATCATTACTGAAGTAGTGCGAAGTGTTCACCGCGTCGACCTCCGTTCTTGATTCAGGTGCTGGAGCGAGAAGTGGGAAGAGAGTTGCGATGCATCATCGTGCAAAGAAATTAAGGGTAGTAATGGCGAAGTAATAAGGTTGAATTCTTTATTCTGAATTAACTTGTCATCTTGAAAACGATTTCAGAACCCTAATAAACTCATATTAAAAATATTATTACACCACCCCTTAAGAATAAAGAAAAAATATCCCCAGACGAATCTATTAGAAGGTAACAAAGAATCGAATTTCAAAATTATCAAAATATGGAAAAGGAAAATAGATATTTTTGGCTTAAGCCACAAGACAGCCCCCCACTAAAAAGACGATGTTTCCTGATCGTGAAAGGCGCAGCAAGTAAGTGCGTCGTACTCGTGGTGAGGATTGGCGTCGGGAGGCAGAGATTGTGAGGAGGTAGTGTGGGCCGCCGCGGCCCGCGCTGTCAGAATGGGAGCGCTCGCGTGTCTTTCTGGCTTTATCGCCGGCGCTCTATCGCGAAACCCGATCGCCGGCAGCTGCACCCTCTTCCTCCCTGCACCCCCTCCCCCTCCCCTCCCCTCCCCCCCTCCGTCGACGCTCAAAGGGAGAGAAACTCCACTGCCGGCGCCGGCGTCCTTTGACCGATTCCTCTGTGTTGTGTTTGTTGCTGGTGTGTTTATTTATATTTTTTTCGCTCTCGCTTGTCACTGTGTGGCGATACCTCTTAGATTGTTTTGAAAACATTTACATACAAGGAAACCGCAGGCGTGGCGCAGCTAATAATTGTGTTCTCACACTTCCTGAATTTCGTCGATGACGTTTGAAAAATAGTAAGGCTTGAATGTCGACATTCCTTTTCAAGGTATTTCTGAATGTTCTCAAAAGCAATATTCATTTTTATTCCAATACCGAGTCATCGTAAAGCTAGATAGTCGAGTAGAAAGAATGAAATCGAGGAAACGACTAACAACTTCAGAAACCTGAAGTGTTTAGAAGTAATCTGAAAAAAAATATAAATAGATGCTACAGCTCCGAAATAATGAAACTCCGTATTAAAACCGAAATTATCTGCCGAAAAGATACTCCCCGACTTCAGCTTCTGTTTTATATAATAGAAAAGAACGGATAGGAACGGGTAAAATGCTATTTTAATGCATTAGATTGGTAAATAACTTTCATTTTCTTTTGTAAATAATACAAGGTAATTGCCGCTGTTTTAAAGAAGTGTTGAGAAGAGAGTTCATGAAGTTATTAGATTGTCAAAAAAGTCAAAAAATGAAAATATATGAAGTTCTTAGAAGTTGTACAAAGAAGTTTGTATTAATTTAGAACATGATTTGTACACCTGTGACTCCATAAAGTACAATTCATAAGAAAAATGCTACTAAAAGATTGAGCAATAGGTCATGAGGGGATGCAAGGTCCAGTTACTTACGATTTCGAGCGTCGTTAGAATGCTTTGCAAGGCAATACGTAAACTTAACTTCTTTTATAAATTAAACTTAATCTTTGTTAAAATATTCAATATTAGAGTTGCCAAGGTATGAATAAGATAAAACAATGTGGAAGAATAAGAGTAAGTTATTCTCTTACGAACGCACCAAGTAAGTTACTCATTACCGTTGCCTCTGCATCTACTCTGAGAGAAAGGTACAAGTTTTTCTAGTCTTCACGGTAGCTGGATTTTCGCCATCGGCTTGAGAGATAGGTCGAATTCAGCTGTTGCCTGGAGAATTCTATCGGAACGGCTTCCGTGGTTTCTTCAATCAATTCCGGCCCAATCCTAAAGCAGTATCAACTGGCAACGGGCCGCGCGCAATCTTTCCTTCCTCTTCGTTGTCCTATCCTCTCCCCTTACACCCACACAAGCACTTGCATGCAATAAACTAACATTGATGTGGGGAGATCTTAGAGCACGCCGACATGTAGGTCGTCACCGAATCTCGCCATCTAGCGGACGAGGAACAGCGCCACCTCACGGAATAAAACATTCACTACCCTAACAGGACTAATGACCATGACGTGCCTGAAAATTATCAATCCATCAATCAATCTCGCAGGAACCCATAGTGCAGAATTCGTGAACAGAGTTAATAAACTTACATTCAAAGAGCGAATTTTCAGTAGCTCAGGAAAACCTTTCCTGAATGTTTGGAGTAAAGTTTTGAGTTCAAAATGTTAAAGCTAAAGAGTTAGAAACTTGTTAGAAAATGCTACTTTGTAGTCGATTTGAATTATTTAACTACCAGGTAATTATTTTCATAAGACAATTATAAGTAACCAACCTAGAATCCCAGAGAAGTAACGTAGAATTCGGGCGAATTCACGTAGAAATACTTGGTAAGATACCCGCGGCCTTTAATTGAAGCATAACCACCCTTTCATTTACCATAAAACCCAGAGCAATATCTCATCACACCACCAGGCACTCGAGTCGTCCCTCGACTGACTGCTGAGCAATTTCACCTGCGTATGGCGTTTTCAACGAACCCGTGCGAATAAGTCTCTGGCCGCGACGACGTAGAAGTTCATAGAATTTTAATTGGTATAATGTAGTCGCTGTGTATTTCATACATTAAAGTTGTGAACCTTTTTTAATACTGCTCAACCTAATATTGGCATTGTTCTTACTTCCAACGTGCTTCTACTGTCTTTCCTCTAGAGCTTCCTCCTCCTTCTCAATAACGTATTCAGGTCATTAATAATCCGTAACAATGTCAATAGTAATTTGAGTGTTCTTTAATAGCATTGGATACGTCGTGTTGGGTTGCCAATATTTAGTTCGATTGAATTTATTATGTTTATTCTTCAATAGTGATGGAAATATAATAAATTCAATACCGAATAATTTAAGATAAAGTTCATTTTGACTGCTGCTGTTTAAACTACTTTCCAGGCATATTTGAATCTCCTTCTATTATTTGTTTTGAAATACGAAGCTGTATTGCACCTGATAATGAAAATGCATTGTATTGAGACTCCAAGAGCATTACGGCTTTCTGAAACCACAATTATTAAAAGTTACAACTACCTCACTGAAAAAGTCCGCAGAAGTACCGTGATCTGTGAAATCATTAATTTGTTAGAAGTGTCATTTCCCGGTACTAATCGAGGATCAATAGAGTTCGTAGAATTATCTCTTAGGGTTCGTAGGGTAACCTCGCATTCGATGAAATAAATAATGTTAATAATCATATATTAGTAAATACACCTCACTACCAGTAATTGTTAAAGGACGCTCTAATTGGTGATGTTGGTAATTATGGAGAGAGGAAAAAAAACAAAAAAAAAAAAAAACGTTTCGTCCAGGCCTTCCTCGCGGTCACGGCCGCTGGGAGGGGCACACTTTCGATTTCGGATTCTCCTCGGTGTGTGGCGGCGCCAGCCCCGTGCGTACGTTTCAATCACTCCAAGTCTGTGCGAAAGGAAGCGGCGGCTGCACACGCAACCGGAAGCCAGGAAGTGTGTTCACTTTGGGCGGAGCGGGCAGCCGGGATGGCACATGAAAAGCGAATCGGTTGAGGCGTCCATGGAGTTACCCGTTTTGAAACTTTGTGTACAACCCCGAACGTTCTCGTGCGGCTAAAGTGGGGATCGCCTGATGTCATCCCGCGGTCAGATTTCCCTCCCTTCTCAGTTAACCCCCTTTTATTTTTCGCTACCACAGAAGGAATAGCCCGATTTAATCCCGGCCGGTGATTTGGAAGGGGGAAGGAAACAGTTTAGTTAAGTTCCATTCATATAGATGTTCTTGAACACAGGTGAACATGGAAGTGAGTATATTAAACATTTAAAATATAATTTTAATTCTGCATTATGAGAGAGAAATCTATCGCTCTGTTGCATCGATGTATTGCATGCTATAAGTGGAAATTTTCAATAAATTAATAATACTCGAAACAATTTCAAAAGAGTAAATTTTAAATAAATGAACAAAAAGAGCTGTTTTTTACTCAACAAGAAAGCGAAAAGGCGATCGTCGAAGTACACACTTCCTAGTATCCACGAGGAAAACAGAACGGGATGCAATCAGGGTATTCCTTTTTGGAGAGGTACATAAAAGGTATAGGAAAAGTTTATCGGGGGATGCAATCGCGATCCATTAATGTCTGTGCGGTTACAAATGTTTCTGGAAGTAGATGTTCAAAGAAAACAGCTTCTGAGGACTTACTTATTTTATGTAATCACTTGAAATCCTTTTGAGTAACTGAGATTCACATCGCCTCAACATTAAAAGTTATCCGAGTAAATTACGGCGAGGTACCTTCTAAATGTTCCTTTAGTTCATTTTTTTTAAAGAGCAGTTCGAATTGGCACACGAGTAATATCCATTAAAAAACATCTATTGGCACACGAGTAATATGCATAAACTTTCAGATGAGGCTATTTTTTTGACTCTTAATTGGCACGTCTGTCAAGGTGGTCTTCCTTCTCGGATTATCCCATCAAAGAAGGCTATTGATAAGGGGGTAGTAAGTAAGACAGGTTCGAAAAAATGCAATTTTCGCAAGTTTACAGATTTCAAAGAAAAATGGACGCTATGAATAAAATATAAATTTTTGCTGTTAATTTAAACAAATCGATTTCAAAGAGCCTCAAAACCTGGTTTTTGACTATTGTACCTATTCAACAACGTCATATATAGCGCTCCAGGGAAGTCTCTTCGCAGTGGAACCTTGCTGGTGAGAGGGCATGCAATGTAAATTATGTTAGTAGTCCAAGCTGCAGCTTGTAACGAGAGAAAACGTAAATTGCATACTCACCACAATCATAATTGATGCTGGAATTGTTGTTCCATTCACTCGTTTCCCAGTTATCAGGTTGCTCCCGCCATTTTAATAGGGGTCCCTGTTTCGATTGAGAGGCTTTGTACTATGATATAGAATAGACAAATGGAAGAAAAGTTCACCTGTGATGTATCAGTGATTTATTAAAAATCTTTTTTTCTGAAAAAGAACAAAAGAAAGGAAAAAAGTCGGCATTTGTTTTTTCAGCTTTACAATACCTTCTACTGTACATTGCACGTACAAGAGAAAGAATCTTTGGCTCGTGCACCAATGATTTGGTACTCTGAATCGCTCCAGCACTGTAATTTAACAAGATAGCAATTCGATGGTAAAACGCAAACAGATTCTATCGCAGATTCTCGGTTCGGCTCCTGACGTCGTCTCATAAGGAACCATCGTAATCGTACCGTCGTATGCGACTTCCCGGACGTAATAGCTCGGGAGAGATTTGTACTCGTACCGTTTGAGAGGTGAGCTTAATATGCTTAACGTCTGACAATGGCAGCTGCAAACGGAGCCTTGTTGAAGAATGAGACCCTTTCGCCTTCCAAGTCTCAAATAGAGATTCCCATTACACTATGTATTTATTTCAATTATGACTAGTGGTGCTACAAAAGCATATACATTCTTGTATTATTTATAACGCATCATATGCCTAATACTAGTTGAATTCTCAAAAGTGTTTCCGACTCATAAAAATATTTGCCCGGGCTGGGTGCGTAGGGTCCGCGGACATTCCCATATCTATTTTTGATGTAATTTTGAAAAACTGTTTTTGTGAGGGGAAAACTCATCTTCAATATTGTAGTTGTAGAAGGGCATAAAAAATTGTTGTAGTTTTGAAATTTTCGAGACGTTCCACGTCTTATTGAAAGGCACCCTTGTAATTTTATGAGCGTAATTTGATTCATTCGACCTATTTTCATTGAATTTTTGATGAAATGTTGAAAATGTCTTTAGTGCTTCATGTAAAGTACCCCCTCCAAATATCCGTTTCGAATTCATAGGGCCGTGATATCAACCACGTTTAAAAAATAAAATATTCATTTACGAGAAAATCTTATTCACTGTTCAGGCGCTGTTGTTGATGGAGGGGTGGACAGACATATTTTTAGAAAAAAACACACTTTGGGGAATCAAAGACCTACATAAGGTGGTTTCTGTCTATACTACGTATATTAGTGTGTTATTTAACTACGCATAAGAGCACGACAATTCCACTCTTTCTATATAAGGGAACAAAATGTGTTCTGGGGAAAAAAGGTTTTTCCCTCTGCAGTGTTACATAACTTTCTCTTCAGTAGTAGTAAATGTAAAAGAAACAAGATTTCAATCTCGAATTTCTACTCAAGTTTTATTTCGCCATTTTAGGGCAGCGGAGTTAGAATACGAAGAAAAATTATTTTTTTTAAAATTAAAACAGGCAGTTGAAGTAAATGGCAAAGGTGCAAGAGAAACAGAAAGTCGAAGTTAATTAAGTCTGACTCCTGAGGCCCCACAGCCCAGCATAGCCCCCCCCCCTCCCCCCCCCCCAAGGCGGCCGCTTCCGCTGGCGACGGAGGCGCAGTTTTGGGCGGCCACGGCCGCTCGGTGCGGTGCGGGGGTCCCTTTTTTTTTTTTTCACTATCATAGCGTGCGTCCCCACCGTCACTATACAACCAGTACACCGTCTGGCGAGGCGGGAGTTTATTTCTTCTTGGGCGTAGCAACGGATACGTCCGCGCTCTAGTGGTTATGCGGCAAAGAAGGGGGTCGAACTTTACTTACTAACGTTAGTTTCTTCTAATTGAATCTTATGGATGAAGCCGCACTTTGGCCAGCAAACCTAAGACTAACCAAAAGAATTATTTGTATTTTACTACGTCTTATTTGTTTTAATTTTCTTGGATTTTTTTGTTCCATTCACACGCTCATTCACACTATGTTTCTATTTACATTGACACACGCACTTTCACACGACATCTATATACATCCTAGGCACTATTTACACTAGTTTACCACTATTTCGGCCTCCGGCGCCGACTTTGCTCCAAGCGTCCGTGGCGGCTAGGCACAATGTGCCCTGGCAGTTGTTACGGGCGGGGCCTCACTCGTCTGCTCGCAGAGTTCTGCAAGAAGCTGCGGCGGGGGTCACCCTCTCCTCGCCCTCGGTCCCAAGCTGTGGGGTAGGCCTTCCGCTCAGCCCCTCCGCCCTCCTCCTCTCGCCAGAACCAGCGGCGCAAGCGAACTCGCTCTCGCCCTCCTCCCGCCCGCAGCCAATGCACGAGTAGAAATATGCCCATTGTGTGTGTGTGTGTGTGTGTGTGTGTGTGTGTGTGTGTGTGTGTGTAAAAATTACTTGTTTGTAATAAACAGCTGATATGTGGAAATAGTTACGACTTACGAAGGTCATAATAACGAAACTAACAATATATCTAAGGTCTTTTTGTTTTATATCAACGAAGTTGCACCCTCTATCGTGATAGTATATTCAAGTAAGAAGAGAAAATCTTAAATCCAATCGTTTAATAAAACATTGAAAATTCAAATTATTGGACGAAGATGTTCTTTGGTGTCTCTTCATCCTCGTCGACACCAACACGCTGCGAGGACGAGCGCTCCGACTGAGAAGTTAGCTTTTCGCGAATGGCCGATGGGGCACAGCAGACAGCGCTGTGCTAGAGCAGGCAAGCACCAAGTAGGAGTGAATAAGCTCACATGCACACAAAACGGATTTTTTAAAGCTTTATTTGCTGTTATCAATATTGGAATTTATCTTTGATATACAAATATTAAATAACATTGCCACAAATCAAATAACTTTTTGGTTTAATATTATAACTTTAAACGTTAGATATCTTCTAAATTAATGAAGCTTTATTATCTGTGCTTCAGTGTACAAAATTGAAAATATTTAACTTTTTTCACCAACAAGTCTTATTTCATTATTTAAGAAAAAGGAGAGTCCTGTAAAGCACAAGTGCTGCTGATCAAATCAAGTCAAAAATGTTTTCCAAAAACGTAGCATGCTCATTGCACAAGAACAAATAAAATATATCGTCGCTATAAATTGAATATTTTAACAAAAATGGCATTCGCGAATAATGCAATAACGTAGTATAGTACATAAGCATACACAATACAATATTTCTTTTGAAACCAAGTATCTCAAGAGAGTTGTTTCAAAATGTGAATAGCAGATATTTAATGGCAGGCGGCCTCTTCCTTGGAGCTTTGATGTTCAAGAACGACAGCTGTGTCGTAGCGAGTATGAGAACTCGGTCAGTACGCGGAATATGATAACAGACAGAACAACACAATCAAGATGGTAATAGTTTCATTGTTTTGGATTTTTCCAAGGGGAGTCCCTGAGTACCTAACAAAATCATAGGGACCTCTCGCATGGCCGGAAGCTGCTTAGTTTTCTTTCAATTTCTGCGCGCAGTGTAAATTAATATTGTGGTTATTATAATTGACATTCCGTGTGATGTAAAATGGAAAATTGAGTACGTACTGCAATTGTGTTGGTCCAAGGAATGGATCACGTGGTTCACCAGGTCTCGACGTTGGGTCGGCCACTGCATCCCCGACATTGGTAATATTTTTAGTTTAGACGTAGGTGCACAGTCGCGAAGAGGTCCACCCCCCCCCCTCCAGTAGCCCTTGTGCGAATGCGCTACAACTCTCGAATTCCTTTGTGAAAGGCGGCGGGTAAAGCTGGTCTGAGATAACAAAGAACACTATGAATACAAGTGAAAGCACTTTTTAACTACATTTCATATTTTATGATGTGGATGATGCTTGAAGTACTTGTGCTAAATATACGTATAACCACAGGCACATGCGGGTCCTGGAGGACCATGCCACCCCCTCCCCTGAAACTTAGAAAGGGGTCCCATAGCCCTACGTAATAAAACATTTTATTTCCGTAAATATGACCAAAACCATATTTTTTCACTTTTTGAAGATGACAATTCGGGGCATTGACGCACATTTTGAAAGAGAGGCACTACAATTTCGTTGGCATCGCTGTGGTTCAACCGCATTGTATTTATTAATTGCATCCTGAGATATATTATTTAATTTTCTTTGAAGTATGTTTTATTTCCTACAAAAATCTCGTAAGTACATTTTAAAAAACTAGTGAAAAGGAGGTCCAAGAGGTGGACAGAAATGTAGTTGGTTCCTTCTTGAGCACTCCTATGCGTATAACTTTTAAATTACGCATAATGTGAAGATTTCTTCATTTAAAGCCCTCTTATTGTAGTGATCTTGTAATTTAGCTTCTTTAATTTACCTAACAGCGACCATGTACTGTGGATTGCTCATGCGATGTTATCCACATGGGTATGAAAAAGGGCTCCTTACAAAGGGCCAGATACAAGCAGTTCCATGTCGCGTGAAGTTATACTGAGAATAATAGTGATGGGAAACAGATTCGAGAAAATTTAATTTCCTATCTGGCACGTCAATGTCACTCATTTTTATTTACATATTTTGTTTTTATCTAAAAAGTGTTGTTCTTCAGCAAATAATTGATTTAGGTAGGTATGTAATACTCATATATTACGGTTTTGAACAATAATTTACAACTTTACAATGCTGCTTTCAAATTTTAGCAATATAGTTACATAATTCGTTAAATAGCTTCTTGTCTGTTCCGCCGTCACTGTACCAAAGTTGCATTCCTCAAGCATGCGTCTGTCTTTAGTTATATACATGTCCTTGTGTCTGCCGGAAAATGGGCCGTCGGTTGGTGGACGAAGTTGGACATGTTCTACATTTTTCATTAGTTTACCTCAGAGGCTTTTAACTTTATTGATTTTTATTCATTCTGATTATCGGACCTGCCATGCCTAATAATATCCATATCCAGCGAGCATTTAGCTTTGTTGGGTACTACAGTTACTATAGCTAGTAGTTATTTTTAGTATCATTAAGTAGTTTTAACTGGAGCGAATTTTTATCAATTCTTGCCGAAATTGATTTTGGTCTGTATTCAGAGAATACTCTGTATCTTGAGTATGGGTTAGGTAGGGATCTCATAATTTAAGAAAATGTGTAATATTCGTCTCCTCATAGAAAGTCACACACGGTTTTTAACTGTTTTGAGGTTAAACAAAATTTAAAAAAAAATATATACATATTTTTCTTTGATGGCTATGACCATCAATCCACCATGTGGAAGTCGAAATCCTATAGGAACTCTATCTGGATTTACACCTAATAAAATCGTTACTGATGTGCAAGCGATTGCATGATATTATCTATTGCAAAAAACCTTTACAAAGACGTGAACCACGAATGAATGTTAAAGACACCTCACCAGTGTGTCAATAACAATGAAATTAAATTCATGGGTTGCTGGAAATTAGAAGTATATGAAACGCGTTTTTTGTTTTTAATTTCTGTGAATTTAATTCCAAAAGGGCCACAGAAGTAGACAAACGCAAAAATCGTAGAAAACCTGATATGCGTTTCCATAATTATATTGGATCAACCACTGCAAAAAGTCTACCCGTGATCATTGTTGTTATATTAGATAATAAAGGGAGGGAGGGAGTGGCAGGAAAGAGCGAAGCAGGCCCAGCCTCGGGGCCTCGGCCGGGCTGTGGCACTGGCGCAGGCTCCAGGGCGCGCGGGGGCTGCCTCAGCGGGCGGGGGACTGGAAGGTCGCCTCGCGACCTCCACCCTCGCCACACCCGCCATTCATTCCCGTTCCCACGCCCGCTTTCTCTGGCTCCTCTCGCCTCCTTCGGCGATGCGCCCCGCCCCGCCCCGCCCCGCCCCGCCTCGTCTAGTCCAGCCGCGCTCTGCCACTCTCCACTGCCTCCCTCCACTGCTCTTCGGAAGTTTCCGTCTGGCTTTCAGTTTCGTTCGCCCATTTCATTTCCATGTGGACCGCCGACTCTCCTCGCAGCTCTATCTGCTCCCCGCACAGTTGGGCTATCTCAAGCACGGCCACGACCGTTCGAATCGGATGTTTACGATGGGAGCAGCGGCTATCGTTTCCTTCGCCTCAAAGTGCATATCTACTTCCTCATTTGGAGAGCCCACGCGACCATCAACTTGTCTCGCCCTCCCTCGACTTTTTCTCGACCGCCGCCTGCCGCCCGCGCCCCCAACTTCCTGTCCGCCGCTCCGTCCGAGTGCAGCTGCGGCGTCGGCGCCGCGGCGCGGCGCGGCGCGGCCGCGAGGCGCAGATGGGCGTGGGCGCGCGGGCCGACGTTTTCTGCTCGCGTCGTAGGCGTGCGCGGGGCCCGGCGCGCGGTGGGGCCGCGCGCGCGTGGAGGGGCGCGCTGTTTTTCTGCCGCGCGCGTGCGGACGGCGTGGTGGGGGAGGGCCGCCGGCGCGGCGCGGGGTGGGGGGGCTAGCAGTAAAATGGCGGGAGCCGCGAGTCGGGGACGCTGCAGTCCAGCGGGGAGGGAGGGAGACAGAGAGCGAAGATGGCGGCGGAGGCGGCGGCGCGCGGTGCACGCGACGGACAGAGAGAGCGCTGGCGCGGCGCGGAGGGAGAGAGCGAGCGCGAGGGCGAAAAGGCCTAGGGCCGGGGAGCGCGCAGTTGCAGGTTGGAGAACCTAAAATGGCGCCGGCGAGGGCGCTGCCGCCCGTCAAGGAAACAATTATTATGCGCGTGGGCCTAGGGGAGGGGGTGGCGGCGCCCGAGGTCCACTGAACCCCATACGCCGCAAAAGCCCCAATTTCTACTTCTATTCTGGATAATTTTTATCTAGTGGAGATAATCTCTAGGAGCTCGAAGACTGTAGATTTGATTAATAGATTTATCAATAGCATTGAAAAGTAGAGGAAAAACTTCAATATGAGCCGAAACGTCACTGTTTAAAAATAAGTCTTCGCTTCATCGCAATTAATTAATTCAAGAAGTACTATCTCATCAAGAATTATTTTATTGTTGTGCAGTCGCTCATAAAAATCGAAAGTACTTTGTCCTAGTCTATCAGCGAACGAATTTACGTGAGGGGTTCAGATTTGCTTTCAAATGTTGCGATTTTCTAGAAATTAATATCAAAAGGAAGCATTTGGAAGCACATACTATCTATTATACTGAATTTTATATCTATTAAAAATACTGTGGGTGCTGTAATCTTTCGGAATTGATCATGTCAAAAGTATCTATTCTCAGTAGTCAGGATGGTTTCTGCATTTTCTGTTTCTTCTAATAATTCTGAAATCACTATTACTTTCAAAAGCTTACAGAAGTATTCTTAACGGAGATTATGCCAAACTCTCTCAGTTATTTAAAAACAAACATTTATATGAACTCGCTGACATTGTTTTCGTCATAAACATGAACAAATACATACTGTGGTACTTTCGCGATTGACTAAATTTCTTTTGTGCTTTTCAGCTGTCACATCATCCTGAAAAACCAATAACATAAAAATGTTATTGTAATTCACGTGGTCGACAGCTACATGATTCAGTGGTCAACGATTACGACCAATTACCGAGAAAATGCCAATTAGTACCACTTTCTTGAGTACCCCCCCCCCCTGTTACTTGAGTGTGTTTCCCTAGAGGAAGGGAGGCTTTCGAGACCGCTGGGCCGGGAGTTGTTGGCCTCCGGTAAATTATTCTCCTCTCGGTCGGTGCCGACGCCGCCTGGGCCCGCGAGTAAATTTGTTGAGCCCCTCGATCGGACGGCTGTGCTGACGGGGCCCAGTGGCTGACAGAATATTGTTTATGCGGCCGTGGCGCAATATTGATACAGAGTCATCTTGCGGAGCGCTCCTTGAGAGTTCCCCGTTGTTTGTTTTTATCTCGAAATTTTTTCTCCGCTGGGAAATGACACTTTTTTTTACTAAAAGAGCATTCAAAGCCGAGGTTGTTTCATAATACCGTTGTGCAATGTCTTGAGAGGGGTTTCCTCTCTTCAGTTTCGCCTCGGATTTTGAGCAGCCCTGGGTTATCTTCAAGTATAAGCGCAGATAGACTCCATGTTTGTTTTCTCCTTTCTTCAGCCTCTTTTTATCACTGCCACTTGAGTTAACGTCTTCCAATTTTTTGTCCCACGATTTGGGAGGCTACCTCTTAGTGCGTGATTTACACAAAATAAGATGCAATGCGCTGCCATGTGCATCGCATCTGCAATTCGTTTACACCTGATTCAATTCTATAGTTAGTTTGAGAACTGATTATTCACAGATATACGTGGCTTAAAATAATATATAACAAGTTAGTATACGTAACAATATAATTTTCAATGAGAAAACATATATTCTAGAAATCAAAATTACAAAATACATTCTTAACGATATCGAAGGGATATATTCAGATTTCTATCCATTCGATTGCAGTTGGAAATCGGACAGGTTCTCCGTGTAGTTGTGCGTTCGAAACTTTCTACCTCAGAGAGTATAAGATTTACCACGTGTGGCGTACAATCGGGTGGGGGGGGGGGAGGCACAGAGTCAGTCAAGGGCGCCTCGCCCCATGTGAAGACGGAAGCCGCGCATGTTCCATGACCAGCGCGTTCTATTGGCCGTCTTTCATATCGCACGAGGCATGTCGAAACCAGGAGGCTTTTGGCTGGTATTGGTAAATTTGTGCTGATCATGTTGTATTGTTGATACCATATCTTTCCCATTCTGTTTGGTTGTGAAAATTACTCATTTAAACGTGTAAAATTTGAGTAGTCGCTTTTCTAGATTTTCGTATGTGGAGCGACACGGCTGCGATATAGCTATGGGCAGAGAGACTGGTATGAAAGAAAATGATCAGCTGGGTGTGGGGTACGAACCCTCAGGTCGAACCCATAGTTATCGGCCACGTTATTTATAAATTAAACATTGATTAATTATGGATACTGCCCAAGCGCCAATCTGTAAAACTTTTAGTTAAGGCATGATAGTTATAAGTAAGTTGTAGGATTAGCTTTAGCCAGATGATAAATACTCCCCTCTTCTGCCGCAAAAAAGACATAGGGCTACTGCGCGCGCGCAGATTGTACTGGCCCAAAAATGGAATGAATGACCGCCTCCCCAGGGATACTGGAGGGGGAACTTGTAAAAGAAAAAATCGGAGCTGAGGGATTTGTTCCCTAAAATTTATGTAAGAACTTGCCCAAAGTTCCAAGTCATTGAAAAGACTGGGAAATGCAAGACTTACGGAGATCGTGTAGTTAGGGAACACCTCATAGCAAAGTGAGGCACCCTTTGTTCACTGATTAGCTCCTTAAAACAGTTTTTGAGTAGATATTATGTTTAACCAACACCTCTAACAACTTTAGTCGTTAATATACGGAATGATAATACACTAGACTTTAACTAATCCGGCCATTCCTAGCACATGTGGGTGCCGGATGCGTTTAGTGCAGGACTATAGAGAGTATTTGGAACTCAAATACACAGGGACCATACAGTTCTTTATTAAATCGAAAGCTACTGTTTATTCGTTTACATGAAAAGAAATGTTGCTCGGTCAACACTGATTTCGCCAGCAATGGCTTTCATCGAAGAACCTCGGCTCAACTTTTCTAAAACTCTAAAATTTCGAGTTTCTGCTTTATGTCTAGCGTACGTGTTTCCTTTTAGAAGCCATTGCACTGAACTGTACCGTAAGAAAGATGCAATTTCAAACATGTGTAGCATTGTTTTGGTCATCATTTCTGCTTGAACGACTGGAGGCCGGATGTGGGCGGGACTACCGAGGCCCGGATTAGCTAGACTTTAGTGTACCCTGACCGATTTCCTCTAAAATTAACTCCATCATGAAGCATTCCACACTTTTTTTAAACGGAAACTGTAAATCGATCATTGCAAACAATACTTTTTTCTCCTACTTACGTTATTGGTATCAGGTTCCGATTCGTCGTCCATTACGTCAGCTACCGGGAAAAATTTTATTTCAGGAGTGCACTCACATTTTCCTTGATCATGAAACCAAATTCCTTCTGAAATATGATTTGAACCTGTACTTCGATACCTATTTTACTTCTTTCTTTAATGTGGATATAATTACCTTTTCAATCGGATCATAGTTTTGACGTCTCTGCATTCGGCCAAATAAAACATTTAACTAAATAAAGGTTTAACTTAACATTTTTGGCATTCCAGAAGGAAATTGAATATTTGATCTTTTATTTGATGATTTTGGTTTGAAATCAGGGCCCTCTGTTGACCTACTGCTCCAGTTCTTCTCACATCTGGCCGCTGTAGGTTGTCTTGTGTCAGGTAAATATTTATGTTCCTCTGGCATAAAATAATCTCATTTTCAAAAACTAGTAGATATGTCCATTGGTAAACGATGCAAAAAATATATTATCAGCAGGTCAGTCTGGCTTCCGTTTTCTCTCTGGCCCTGAAATTGTCCTTGTAAAAATGCTATTTTGGTTGATGAGGAGAAAGAACGGGAAGTAAGATTAGAGAGATTACCCTAGTTCCTCAGTTAATGATTTTTTATGTCTCCAGCACAAAATGTATTCATTACTGCACTTGAAAATATTACTTCGATCTTGATATCTTGGAGGAATCAGCTGAATGAATTGCTGCTTAACCGAATTGATGTTCCTGAAGCTAAATGTTTCACTTTCCGTAACAAGGGAAAAACTGCCTCTTGTGTATCTAAACGGATGTGAAGGGAAATAAGGGAAACTGAGGAACCACTATTGGCCAGAGCAAATACTTTACCATGATGCTTCTAGACATAATAAGGTAAATGAGATAACTAGACAATCGAAAACCGAATATTATTTTCTGAGACTCAGGAATACATAACTGAGTATTTAAAGGGAACAGTGGAGATTGGAAATCGTTCTTAATAGTTAATGATGGTATCGTTGATTTTATCATCGCTGAAATGAATCATTACGTGTTGATGTAATTGTTTTGTTCATAGATGATATCGTTCTCGGAGAGAATAATTGTTCGGGCGGTTGCTGATACGGCATCTCAGGAAATCGGTCAGGGTACACTAAAGTCTAGCTAATCCGGGCCTCGGTAGTCCGCCCACATCCGGCCTCCAGTCGTTCAAGCAGAAATGATGACCAAAACAATGCTACACATGTTTGAAATTGCATCTTTCTTACGGTACAGTTCAGTACAATGGCTTCTAAAAGGAAACACGTACGCTAGACATAAAGCAGAAACTCGAAATTTTAGAGTTTTAGAAAAGTTGAGCCGAGGTTCTTCGCTGAAAGCCATTGCTGGCGAATTCAGTGTTGACCGAGCAACATTTCTTTTCATGTAAACGAATAAACAGTAGCTTTCGATTTAATAAAGAACTCTATGGTCCCTGTGTATTTGAGTTCCAAATACTCTCTATAGTCCTGCACTAAACTCATCCATTACAATTAATTGATAAAAACACCTATAAGATCTAGACATTCTCCAATCTTTAAAGCCGCTGTACGATAACAGGCCACCCAAGAATTTTCAAATGGTATTTCGTGAAATAAACGACATCATACATAAACTGCCTAACAATCATTGCATTTGTCCCGAACTTTTGACTTTCCAGAAACTTGGAAGAAATCTCTTGCCTTCCCATTAAAAAGATGCCCCAGCCTTAAAGAAACATTTGCTTTTTGTCACTTACCTAGATCTTAAGAGGATCATACCTGATCAATTAACTGCCTACCTGGAAAATGAATTAACTTATCGAAGCACACCTACTGAGATTCAGGAAGAATTATTCAATATAGACCACCGTAACGCCTGGCGTATGATGTTAGAATGCGACGAATCGGACAGTCGGATGATTACGATTATGGATCTCTCTGACTTTTCGAAACATTTAGACCTGGTAGATTTTTATACCTTGATGAACAAAATCGAAAAAGTCTAGGTTGCACTGAGTCGGTGCGTTCCGTGTTTAGGTCATGTATGTCAGATAGTCAGCAGGGATTGACCAACGCCGAAGGGAACTCTCAAGTTGGAGATGCAATGCAGCTGGTGTATCACGCGGTATTGTAGTTGGCCCATTACTGTTTTCTATTATGATAAATTATTTACCAACTGACCTGGAGATTCGAGTCCCCACGGTAGTAGGATTTTTGACACTAGCTTGTCAGCTGGAGAAGAATCCTGGTGGCCGGGTGCTCTGATCGGTAGTTTGCCTTGGTTTCTCCGCTCAACACCAGGCGAATGCCGGAGTAGTACAAACGGGCCTCGTGCCGCATGAGATCCTTCCTTCTTGTTCCTTGACATACCCTCACCCCTTACTTACACATACTCACTCACATACACTACACTTTCGCTCTTGTCGGGAACTTAGAGCTTGTTCCGACTGGGGCGGGGCTCCCCCTGTGGGAGATACTTGGTTGGGGAAAATCCCCGCAAGCCGACGTAGGTCGCGCCCCTTGCAGCTGCGGAAGATCGTCACATCCCGCGTTGAAACGTGCACTACACTTACGACACTACGGTCGTTAGTTGCGTTGATGCGCCCGGAATCACTAATCAATCATTTATCAATGCGCACAAGGCAATGTAAACAGACTCTACGATGTTGATTGCGAATACATTACTATTGCTCGTCCTAGGTTATTATTGATTCAGGAAACCGGAAACAAGATCCAGAATGACTTTGAGTTTTTTAAAAATTCAATCGAGTACTGATTAAAAGCTGTAAGTAAAATGCATTGTATTTGGAACGTCTCGCATTAGTGACTTGATTGATCGGCCTACTGGCTGGGTGGCCTGCTGACTGAGGGCAACATTGTTACTATTGCAGCTACTCCGAACGAGAGGTCCCCATGTTGGAGTTCGGGCGGTATGTTGAATTTAGCTGCAGACTGAGGGAGAATTCTAGCGTCCGGCTGCTTTGATCGGTATTTTTTCGTGGTTTCTACGATCAATACCAGATGAATGCGAGAGAAATACCTTAACAAACGATGCAGGAATTACTCGAGATCTTTCCTTCCTCACCCTTTCCTCTCCTCTTCCTTTAAACACGCACACACGGTTGTATGTACTACTGTACCACACATGCCGGGAAACCAGTTAGGATCTTAGTGCTTGACCCGGGAGGGGTGGTGCCTAGCTGGTGAAGATATAGAAGGGAAAATCCCGCAAGCTGACGTGTAGGTCAGCGACGAAAATCACGTTCGGTCGGGGAGGAACATCTCCACGTCCTGCTACATAATATTCTCTTCACTAACAGGTCTAATGACTACGACACGACCGAAAACACACAATGATGAATCGTCCTCATAGAATTTTCAAACTAATGAAGTGTGGATATGCATACAGACAGATTATAAAATAGTTATATTATAAAATATTGACCGTTGGCTGACATGGGAACCTGAAATAGAGCAAATATTAATTTGGCAAACTTTTCGTCCGCTTCCATGTAATGTGGCTTTTGGCAGTCCAGATTGCGGTAAAAAGCAATTTATTGTACAATAAGTACAGCCTAGACTACTCTCGCCCTGTGACAACGAGCATAACTAAAAAAACACTGGAAAATGTGCTGAAAAAAGCCCTGAATACCTCAGGTTAATCTGCTGATGCAGATTACAGACCATATTGTATATCACTTATTGCAACCATGTAGGCTTCGTGAATGTCCCTAAAGGATTTTCTTTCTCGCAGTGCTTCCGAACTCTGTGGCTCTGTGGCAGAGGGCGGTTGTGAGCGCGAGGCCCACAGGGCCCGGCAGGGCGCTGTCCTCGTGTGTGTTCTCGCGGAGGGCGTGGGCTACGTGACGCTGGAGGCTGTGCGCCGCGGTGAGGTCGTGCCCGGAGACGAGGTGGCCCGGCCACTGGAATGCGCCCGCTGGCTGCACGGGACAGCCCTGGCCCCCGAGGCGCTGATAAAGGCTGCTCGCCCTTCCTTATCCGCCCGCTGCTGATAACTCCACCCTCCGCGTGCGACTTCGCGCGGGGGAAGGGGCGGGGCCGATCGGGGCAGTGTTGGGCTGGGATGCAAGGGGCAGCGGGGCGGGGTGGGCTACGGTGGGACCGGGCTGGGCGATCGCGCCCCAATACGATTGAATTGAATTGATTTTGCCTTATTTTACGTGGCGAGACTCGGGCCATCGGGCCCGCTCTTCCGTCTGACCACGCAAATTTCGCTACGCTCCTTTCACCAACTAGCGGAGAAAGGATGGCTGTAGGATCCGCATAGCCCGCTCGCTGTTGTCGCCAAGTGGTTTTCCCCGAGGGACGTGTACATTCTTGGTACTTGTTTGCACTCTGTAAGAAAAGATGCATGCCACATGCAGAAAACGAGTTCATTTTACGGAACTTTGCTTTTGAAATTTCATGTACCCAAGTGTACATTTTATTTGTTGATATAATACATTTACATGGGAATATATTTTTAATTTAGCTCCTTCGGACAGTCTTCGAATTGAAGGATTTCTTATTTAGTTAATTCTGGGTTGGGTTTCATTTCCTGTGCATTTACTGGACAAGTACGAGTCATTCAGAAATTGTTTAAACTGTTCCTTTCCGTACTAGAATTGGAAATGCATGATATACAGTCCGACAGTTCTTATCGACAAAGTTCTTATAGACGGCCTCTACCATTACTGTCTCGTGACGTCAGCTTCTCGCCGGCAGTGATGCACTGAGTGTGAGAATGTTATCGGTACGTGCATTATGAGAATAGGTGGAATGACACAATCAAACATTTGCATTATCAGTCACAATCGATACACTTGCATTGTTTTTGGATTTATGTAAATTCATGGGTATCTAATAAAATCTTGCATAACACTCACATGGTCGGGGGCTGCTTAGTTTTCTTTTAATTTCTGCGAGGATTGGAAATTGATAATGCACGCGAATGTCACAGTCATGAAAGGTATTAGAAACGTGATTATAAATATTTTTTTCGAAACATCGCTGATGAAAAAAAGACCTTCTGTGCTTACAGGGTTGCAACAGCGGCTACAAATGATGGGTATTTAAAAATAAAACATCGATGTTGGTGGATCAAGGATTGAATGTGCCAAAAATCATAAGTAAAAAAATATTAATGATATGTCGCATTTCTCTTTCCATGGGAGAGAATTTATCTTGGCAGTGGATACGGGTTATTGATTTATTAGGTTTAACTAAAAAAATAATAATAAAAAAATAAAAAAAATAAAAAAATAAAACAACGAACAATTAAGAAAACTGCCCCTGAGGACTGAGAACTGAGCGTTCAGAGAGTCCTCAGTTGGCCGTCGAAGAATGCGACAAAAGAGGGAAGGGCCTCCGTCATGCGTTCGCCGCTTCTCCGCGTACGATTTACATGAGGAAGGGCGAGGAAATACCAGGACATGGGGGCCATCTCTCGAGGCAGAGATAGTATGCTTGATGAAGGGAGTGCCAAAGCGTTCGCTCCATTAGATCACGTGAACTGACAGTCGTATCGCCTTTTGGCATTTTATATGGACATATGGTTCATGTTTTTCAACAAATATTCATAACAAAACATCGAAAACAACTAAGCAAGGAGCACAAAACAAACGTGTTTAAAAACTTCGGCATTAATCAATGTTTTTATAAAAGCATCGATGTTGAATCCTTATGACTATGCTATGAACAGGCTGTGCTTTAAACACTATTATTCTACGCATCTTAAGCAAAGTTCTTCAGTCACAATTAAAGAATCACTGAATATAGTTCTTCAGTCATAATTAAAGAATCATATGCTTCGCTGCAGGCCGCCATTGTGATCGGACGTCTTCAGGGAGGTAACTACTCTGTACTTGGCTGACCGGGAGTCGCCGCGTCCTAGGCACAGGTGCCAACGTGCCGGCCGCCATTCTCAGGGCGAAATATAATAATAATAATAATAATAATAATAATAATAATATTTATTTGGCTACAATTGACTGATTGCCTGGTGGTAGCCACAACCCTACAGTTTTACAATATATGAACAATTTACCATATAAAAACAATTTACAATACACTTCTTTCGAGCATATACACTCGTATTGTGTATAAACATACATACACTGTATACATCTAGGCACATATATACACCCATAACACACACACATATATATATATATATTATATATATATTATATATATATATATATTATATATATATATAATAACACACACACATGCATATATACATACACACACATTGCATATACATGAATGCTCACTCTCACGTTCACACATAACACGAACACACACAACACACAATTATTCTACTGCCCTATCCCATATTTAATATCATGCATACATTTAAATGAAGAACATACATTTAGTTACACCTAATAAACATGCAGTAAATATGAGGAAGGTTGCGGAATGGCGGCCTAAACGTTGGCACCTGTGCCTAGGACGCGTCATCTCCCGGTCAGCCAAGTAGCTACCGACTGCAGCCGCAGAATCCTACGCTCTCAGTTTCAGAGGTAAGAAAAAGGCGATACCGGAATTTCTGAGAGCGAGTTACCAGGAAAGGGAATTGAAGGCGAGATGATGGTTCTCAAAATAAATCACATAATCGATATTGTCATCAAATCTGAATGAATATTAGCTCCTTTTAATGTTCTTTGTGACCGATTTTTTTGCAGCAGCCACTGATGACAGGGAAACACTCCCAGAAACTTATCGTGTTTTGGTTTTACAACCGTTTAAAAACATTTATTTTCAATAGTGGTTAAATACTCCAAATTTCTTCATCGTTATCATTGCAGAAATATGAATACTGTGGAAATCTCAACAGTTTTATTTTGATATCATTAGCGAAGTGAAAACGTCTCTCGTGTTTAGATTACAAAAGTCACTAATGCAAGTGGAGGACTTCACGACGACTCAGTGGAAGCCTTATGTTATCAAAAGCGCTGAAGGCATTTCCAAGAAAAGCACCGTTAGCCCGTCGAGGACAGAGGGCACAAAGACTTTTCATAAGCGCGGAAAGGGGTGAGTAATACGCATTATTCCCGCCGCATCACGTGGTCACCTCCCGGGCGGGCGGCGGTATCTCGAGACACAATCGGAGGAAATCCTGGAAGCGGAAGACGGGGTGGCGAGGGGCCCTGGGACCGCGGCACGCGCTTTCCTTGAGTTTCCCGGCACGTGTTGAAAGACCGTTCTGCGCGGGCTACTCGGCCTGGCCGGTGCGCCTCTTCGAATAGCCGCAGCTGGCAGGGCTAATGACGGCGGCGCGTGCCTGCCCCGAGCCCGGATCCCCCCGAGCGACGCAACAGCTTCGACGCCGTGCAAGATCCTTGGGAAAGGAAGTATTGTCTGATTTGAATGCGGTTGCCTCCCCAAGGCCGCAAGCGCGATTGAGAGGGAGGGCACTGTTGCCCAACGGAGAACTTCAATACAAAAACCTCATTCGCAACTTCCGAATAAAGTTGTTTGTCTTAATTTGCTGGGCTTCCGAGTTCTCTAACGTGGCTGTAAGGCTGACGATCTTCGAATCGCGATATAACACCCTCCGACCCACGGTCGAAGTCGATTTTAAGAAGGCGAGAAAATTTGTCGTACACCTAATGTCTTAAAAGAGTAAAAATACGAAGTCCTATATGCAAATTTTTATTTTAAATATTTGGAGCCGCTCCAGATAAAATGTGTCAAAATTAACAATTTTAGCTCGTTTTTACTGAAATTGTTTGAGAAACTTCAAAATAAATCATTAGAAGCTAATGTTCAAATATATGCAATAATGTATAGAATGCCCATAACGTGAATATCGACGTGAGTGTATATGACGTGAGTGATCTATTAAAACTAATTTGTGTAATTTTTGAAAAATATAAAGAATACACCAAAACGGCGTTTATGTCATGTTATTCAGTGCATGTAGAATCCGCACAAATAGTTTCAAGAAAAAACTGTGAGCCGATTATGAGATAATCTTGTTTATAAAATTCTCTAGAATTCACGCAAAATTAATTCAAAACTATTACTGAGCAAATTTTAAAGATATAATTTTGGAGACGTAGACAAATTCTCTAACTTTATTATTGTAGTAGTAGGATGACACCGAAGAAAAAAATAACTTTTACAATCCTCGAAAATTAAGATAATTGGAACAAAACAGAAACATCCACCAGTTTTTAATCTTTATTTATGCTATCAGAGAACAAAGTTTAATAAAACTAGTGATTTTGCAGCAGCACATACTTTTTGTCACACTTTCGTGTCATTGGATACAGCAACGTAGTATTGAATTATCGCATTTTATGTGCTACTAACACCTCATTTAGTACATGAAAACGTCCAATTCAACCAAGAAGCGAGCGACGCACTGTTGCCAGCCTAGCGTTGTCAAAACTGTGTGCATTCCCTTGGCGAATAATACCAATTCTTGGTAAAAACGGTTAATTTTATCTGCATTCCGATTTCAACTTGTTTATGGGTTAGTACATCATAAACACCTGATAAATAACTCTAATACTAAGAAACTAATTAAATTACTAATATTCTACGATTTGTAGTATTAAGTTAATTTATAACCGCCGTTCTATATATTGACACCACCTCAAAGGAAGCGCAAGAAAATAAAACATTTAAGTAGCGTGTTCGTTAGATCGGCCACGGTGAAATACCCCCAAAAATACTTTAAATGAAAGTAAAAATCTCTGTTCTTCAAGATGGTAAGAAACAGTGTGGTCCTTACCGGCGTAAGTTTTGAATAAAAGAAGTTTAAATTAGTACAGGCTCTTATGGAAAAAAATATACCGGGCATAGTTATCTTTCACCATTGGATGCAAACGTGTGGTTAAAGAAGCATCATCTTTGTTTCTGCTTGGGTCTTCTACAATTTTTTTTTTTTCCAAAAATTAGTGTCTTCGTGACATCTTGTATTATAGTCTTATTTATTATTAACTGATATTTAATTTTTTTCACAATTTTTTAAAATGCTGATTGGAACCCGTTAAAAAATAATTCCAATCGTACAGACACCCAGACTCCATCCCTATATTTATTCCTTTGCCGATATGTAATTATTTTTGTAGAATTCCTTCTGTTTTAAATAGGAATTATAAAACTACATATCCACAAAACGTGGAGCCGATGTAATGAACAAAAAACTTGTCACGTGCACATGCAAGAGAATCACAAACAGGTGGCCAATGGCTTTATTCGTTAATTTCTTGGACATTGCTGCCCCTGGGCAATGATTTTCTAATATCTACAAAACAGCATCCTAATTATCATAGCAAGGTTTCTCACAGACGTCGCTTGTTCTTAGATTAAGTTTCTGACGAGGTTATCTAACCTTATATGCAAAAAGGACGCAGCAATATTCACCTCAAAAGGCAAATAAGATATGTCATGAGTATTTTTGGAATTCCTTCACGAAATTAATTCTCCACCCACAAGCACCCAGAGAACACTGACAAAAAGAAAACGCTGCGCAATATACACGTGGGATGACAATAGAAAAACTATTGTTAGGCCCTGTATGCCAAAAACTATTTGTGCTGGGCATTGCAGCATAGTGTGTACAATTTACAAACCTACTTAAATTGACACAGTCACAGTAAAATAAATATTTTTGTATGTTTTATGCTTATACAATAAGTTTCTACTAAATTTGATGATTAATGCACTCCAGAATCAACATCATCCTGATCATACTGATACATCAATTACTTAATATATGGAAAATACTGAAAATATGAATGGAAAATCTGAAAATTCTAAATTAATTTGGAACATTTTTTAAAAATTTCTGTACGAAATATTTTTAATCGTTAAGAAATGTAGTTAAAAGATTACTTCTCATTGTAAAAATGATTAATGATTAAATTCCAGAATATGATTTTCAAAGAGAAACTTGGAAAATTCATGGTTCCGACGGTGAAGTTATTGAATTTAATGTAACTTTTTTTATTCAATACTCAGAAAAATTTTTAGGGATCAGATGATATTAAATGGTATTTAACATACCTCACCGGGCATTCTGTGAAATAATTTACAACAAACTGCAGCGAAATCATCGTAAGTACCGGATCTCCGCCGAGGAGTTACGTTGTACAGATGATGCTAATGTCGGCACTGTTTCGAATCATTGCTGAAAGGTTTATTTGGAAACAACAGCTCGACAAAATAAAACAGCTGTATCTTAACACCGTCACCATCGGGACGTTCAACAACACTGAGCTTAAGTTGCGGCATTGTTACGAAATTTCAATTAAGCTTCTCGGTTTGCTTAGAAAGAAAATACATCAATTGAATACAACAATTTGAGTAACAAAACATGAAATCACCGATCACGAGTACCTTCGTACCTCGCTAACTTACATACACAATTTGGAAGATTCAGCTATGTTCCCCGTTGTTCAAGGATTTCTCTGGATGGCACTTCTACACGTATAGACGCTGCTTATGAAAGCAAACTTGGTACTCCTCGAGAAATACCGAATGGAGTCGGACTATGCCCTCTCAGGTTATGAAAAGTGAAAGGGGATTAGCTGGGAAGCGATGACGAGGCGAAAACAGACTGCGAGATGCAGTCGGACGATTCCCGCTCCATGTACACCCCCTCCCTAAATCTATCAGTGTTTTCTTTTTCTCTGCAGCATCGTTGACCAGGAGGGCGTAGGGTGCGAGAGCCGACAGAGGCTGATTATCAACACTATTGTTGAAAAAACAAGGGCTACTTATTGATCGCTTCCCATCCCAAAGAAGTATTCCTATTAAGCCCAGAAGAGCGAGATTTCATGAATACCTTCCAAATAATCCTTCCATGACACCGGTGTATATTTCTCGGCGGTATGCAGCAATCCTGATCAGGCAATCAGATTCACGATTAGGAATTTTTATCAGATTTCGAGACATGGGATCTATGAAAATGAGCAAGCACAAGGTTGCGATTATTTTTACTTCTCAAATATTTGTTCTCCCCTTGATACAGAGTACGTAATTGCCGTCGAGCAGGGATAAAAGTTAGATTAATCACAGTGATGGCCCGAAGGTCATAGAAGGGCAGGAATTACATTGCATTGTTTTACCGAAAGATGATATTCGGATTTATTTAAACTCGTTTCCGAAATGTTCAGTTTCTACATGTAAATATATTAAATTAACGATTTGTGTAAGAAATAAGTTTTATTGGCAAAATTAATTTAATTCATTTCATTCGTTCGGAATGTCATTGAAGCTCTCTCTCGTACTCTCTCTCTCTCTCTCTCTCTCTCTCTCTCTCTCTCTCTCTCTCGTACGCGCTCTATCTCGCTGCTGAAGAGTATAGCTCTGAAGAAGGCCGCAGCAAGGTGGCCGAAACGTCAGCACAATTGACCGAGATGCGACTCATCCCGGATAGACAAGATCGTATAGTATAATGTCAATTAGTCACCTTAATTGTTCTACCTTGTTTAATCTGTAAAACTCGTGCTCACTGAGCGGGAGATGCCTCTGCCACTAGGTGAACTCTCTTGCGTTGCTGGGTTAATCGTAACCATCATGACCCACCTGTCTCGCACTGCCCTCAATCCCGCCGCCGTGTTTATTACGACTATCGTTGCTACGGGCAGCTTAAACAAATGCATTGCTGCATACTTCCGACGTACTTTGGGAATCAGTTTTGCATTTTTAATTACTTTAAACTTAATTGTGCTATTTACAATGAACGAAGTTGCATTTAGTAAGAAATCGCATGTGCTGTGAGAAACGTGTAATTCACTTGGGTGAACTTGCGATTTTTGCGATATTTGTGAGAAGCGGAAATAGTGCCCACTTAAATTTTGATATCATGGGTAAGAAACTGGATAGAAGTAATTTTACATTATTGCGTACACGCGAGATTTAGAAAGATTTATCTGGTTTGAATTTTACGTGCACAAAGATCATTAAGATCGAAATAAACTGTAGCTTTGTATGAAAAGCAAACAAATAAATAAATAATGCAAGGGAAAATAATAATTTGAGAAAAATTAGCCCATTTGCGCCCGAGCCTTTCAATGAAAATCGCATTGAAATCTAATCGGCCGTTCCAGAGATTGCTCTGGACAAACACAAATATCCTGAAAACAATCGAATTTGTTTTTATATTATCCAAATAAGTGTATGGGATTATAAAAAAAAACATTTATTTTGAAAACCTAGTCTCTTTCTAATTTATACGGATTAATTCTATTGGTGGAGATAGATCTACAACTCAAATGATAAAATAGAATAGAAGTTTGACTCTTCCATACGCTTAGAAAGATACTACAGGGAATACAATGTCCTTCATCAAAAAGTGTGCTATGCCCCCCCCCCCCCACACACACACGAGAAAACGCATTCAAAATTCGCTTCAGGTGATTAATCCAAGAAATGCTTTCTCTTCGTAAATTATTTTTTCTCCTTTCTCATCGCGAAGTTAGAACGTTCTCCGGGTAAAGATTCATTGCAGTAAATTCTAGCTTATTCTTGAAGCAGTTTCACCCTTTCCCCTGCTCTTAGGAGGTCGTCATTTACGTATATCTGTTCTCTAGAGAAATTACATTCAAGCTTTTATTACCTGTAATTAAACTTGCTTATGAGAATGGCGCCGGAATGCTTTCAACAAAACGGAAGTTTTTAAAGTTTGAGCAGATAACGCTATGCAGGCTACACGTTTTTCACGCAGCTTCTCGTCGGTTTCAAGACCTCCACTGACTCAACTTTGCTCCTCTTTCTATTTAACACTTCAGAAAAGTTATTCTTTCGCTCTCATAGTATTTATGTCTGTTCAGAGTTTGCAAAAATCGAAAATGGTATGTAACTGAAAGTGAGTATTTGAAGAAAAAACGCAATATAAAATTATTTGGAAACTCATTAGACATCACTCACTCATGTCATTAGACAAAACATAGTCTTCTAAGATTATTATACTTTTGGCACCCATGAAAACACCACCTAAATTATATCCTACAAGATGCTCCACCTGTCAGTACAAATCAGTTTCCCAAGGTTAGCTTGGACAGACGGAGCGACAAGCGAGGCGAACCAACAAGCTGCAACAAAAAACTACGAATTTTCGGCAGGAAAACTCTCATTGGGGCCTGGTAATGATAAAGTGTATTAAAGCTACTAAATTTAGGGGTAGGGTAATCCTCTAACTCGTAATGTAGCCACAAACCAAGTTTCGTGGGGTCCTTGATAATCGATTGACGTCAAAACATGTCTGTGAACAGCGCAAGCGGCGAAACCATTCAGCCGATTTTGTCCAAAATTGATATTCCACAATCAATCTGGATGTCGTGGCCCCTCCAATTCGATACCAATGATTTTCATTTTGGTCTACGTGCTTTGCATGAAGGCCTCGGAACACATTCAAAATTTTGAAAACACAAATGCACGAAATTTTTTGATTAAATTTTGTCAATGGACGTACAACAGAAATGTGCAGATCTCATGATCGGTGATAACCTTGATTTTTCCAAAATTGCAAATATTCAATTTTTTTCGCCTTCCTACAACTGCCATTAACAAAAACATTTTTCTTATTGAAATCTCTTCATTAAAGATAGATTTTGAAATACGGTCATGATCAATTTTTCGAAAATATTAATACTTTTCGTGAAATATAGGGAACTTTTGATTTTGTTAAATTAAAAAACCCAACAATTTTGCTTAAATTTTGACCTCTGATAGCTTATAGAACGATTAAGAGAATGGTGCATGTTTAGTGTTCGTTGAAATTTTAATTTTTGAAAATTGAAAAATTTCAAAGTTTCTTCAGCGTCTTTCTATAACTAGAATCATGAAGATTTTTGTTTTTCTTGGGATAAGTTTGTTTTTCACAGTTAACTCTGAATTTTCGAAAGTTAATTTTTTCCGGCGGCGTCCTACAACAACAGAATTAAAAATATTTGTCCTTATGTTTGTTCACCTTAATTAGTTTTTTCATTAAGTTCATGTATATTTTTGTGAAAATTTTAGTTGTTTTCGCGCTGAGTAAAATATGTGCAATATCAAAAAATCCATCTGGCGAGAGATGTTGGGTCGGGTTTTTAAGTCTTGGGAATTTTCTAATTGGTGAACATTTCCTAAATTTTCAAAATTTCTACTTTTCTATTTTGGGGTTAATATTGTAAACCTTTCTTAAATTGAACTGATCGTAATCACGTTTTTAATTTCTTTTTAACTTCATTTAATAATCATTTAATACATTTATAATACATAATAATAATACTTATAACGTAACTCATTATTATTATTATTATTATTATTATTATTATTATTATTACGAAATTAATTATCTTCCAATGTTTTTGATTTCTCTTCAGACTTGAACTCTTGATGTGTTTCGCTTGAATGCTCACGAAATTCCCTCCCCTTTTCGTTTTTTAGGAGTAATTCAAAAATGCGTACGCAAACTCAACTCTTTCGAAACTTCGTTGAAACAATTAGTAGTAGTTATTAACATTTCACTGATTTAAACAAGTCCTTCGGAATCCTCTTCTATGAGTCATACAGAGTTCGTCCAAGAATGTAAGTTCCGTTTGGTAGTAAAATTAAATTGTGTACAGATATAGAAAAGTTATTTATTGTACAAAATTCTACAACTCTTAAACTACTTTTCCACATAACTGTCAAAATTTTGCAGGCATTTGTCATAGCGTGGCACAAGTTTTTGTATACCTTCTTCATAGAAATTTGCCGCCTGTGTCTTCAACCCGTTGGAAACAGTTTCTTTCAGCTCGTCGTCATTGTTGAAGTGTTGACCGCCAAGGAAAGACTTCAGATTTAAGAACAGATGAAAGTCGCTATGAGCGAGGTCAGGGCTATACGGAGGATGGCCAAACGTCTCAGCCAAATCCCTGTAGGAGGTTTTTCGTCACATTTGCAGTGTGTCGTCGTGAAGAAAAACACCTTTTGACAGCAATCCTCGACGCTTATTGTATATTGCGCAGCGCAGTTTCGGAAGTGTCTCGGAATAAGCATCTGCTGTGAATGTTTGACCACGCGGTAAGAAATCAATGAGTAAGATGCCTTTCCAGTCTTAGAACACTGTGCACATCATTTTTCGAGGTGTCAAGATTTGCTTCGGCTTAACCTTTGCTGGGGATGAATTGTGCCTCCATTCCATGGATCGCTGCTTACTTTCAGGGGTATCGTAAGAAACCCAATTTCTTCTCCTGTGACTATCTGTGTCAGAAATTCTTCGCCGCTTTCAGCATAAGCGGTCAAAAACTGAAGTGCACTACCCATCCGTTTTGTTTTGTGTTGCTCAGTAAGAATCTTTGGTATTCAACGTGAGCAAAGTTTACAAAATTTCAGTTTTTCGGTATCAATTTCATGCATTATTGATCGTGAAATTTGGGGAAATTCCATAGCGAGAGCACTAATTGTAATCCTTCGGTTTTCCTGGATCTTGCCATCAATCGCGTTAACCAGTTGTTCTTCTGTAACCAAAGATGGACGCCCACTTCGTTCTTCATCGTGCACATCACTACGTCCGTCATTGAACCGTCGGACCCATCTTCTCACCATTGAATCACTCATCGCATTTGGTCCGTGAACATCGCAAATTTGCCGATAAATTTCACTTGGTTGCACTTTCCTCGCATTCAGAAAGCGAATCCTAGATCTGACTTCACAAACGACGGGATTTTCAATCAACACCGACATTGTAAACAAGCACAACAAAGCGTACGTAACTGACAGCGATCTCCAAAAGCCGCAAGTTTCTTCTCCTTGATACAGAGCGTCTACCGCCCATGTGCGGAACTGCGATCGCAGCGCTGCAGCGGAGATAAATTGGAACGGAACTTACTTTCTGGACGTGCCTGGTAAATTATAATTTCTCAAAATTTGAGTAAAATCTCGAAATGTTCAATCTGATGTATTTGTAATTACTTTTAATACATCCCTCACGTGAAAGAAATAAATTTAATCACACAAACTCTGTGAAAGCATTTCCTTTTCTATCTACTCCACTCTCGATTTCACTCCTGTTTTCTGTGTGAGAAACCTTTCATCCAAATTGCCAAGTAGCCAAATCCAAAATGACATTTTTATCATGAACTATTGTAACAATTTTTGTTGTTGAATGTGTTCTGACGGAGGGACAAGGTAAATGACCTGAGCCTCGCCACAAAAAAGACAATTTCTTTATTCAAAAGCCGTTTTGTTGTATTCTTTTGTTGTTGTTTTAAATTACGCAAGTGTATATTTTTAATATATATCGTGCCGTTAATATGCAGCAACTGTATTTTCGTAATTTCCAGCAACTGTATACATTATTGTAGTGTGTGGAAGCTTGGAATGACTTTCAAAGAACGAAAGCTGAAAAGTTTTCTGCGAACATTTTTGTGAAAAACACTGAAAAGGTGAGCAAATTAAAAAAAAAAATGTACCTTGGACGTCGATAGATTGCACCTGGGAAGGTTAGTCCAAACTAAAGAAATTAGTGAAGTAACTAATACGAGAATGTCTGCGCCATTCTATAACATATCTCTTTTTGTTTATATTTCAAGTGTTTTTCAGTTTCTTCTGTTCTGCCTCCTGCTTCGGCGCTCGTCTTTATGCGGAAGGCGCGCTTGTGCGCGCGCGTATGTATGTGTGTGTGTGCGCGGGGGGGGGGGAGAGCTCGCGTGCAGGCGCCCACGTGAGGAGCAGCGGGGCGAAGCCGGTTCTCTTCTCGATATTCCGCCTGCGCCCGCTCCAGATCGGAGCGGGCCCGAGTCAACGACCGCGCGTCGCGCCCCGCCCCCCGGGGTGGCGAAGGGGCGCGGCGACCACCACCTCGCGCGGGATGGGCATCGAGACTCGATGCGCGTCGATAGCCCCGCGCTCATTGCTTCCCGTTCCAATCGACCGTCTACTCCCTAGCTCTTCACGGGTATCCGCGCTGACGTTTCCCACACACAATTTGTTAGGGTATGGCACACTATCGTGAATATATAATATTATATAAAAGTACAATACGTAAACACTTGCCTTGATCTTAAAACGCAGATATTGGGTAAGCCATTTTTGCCTGCTTCTTGGGAACATGTGCAAAATTTTCAAAATAGTTGTAGTTGTAGTAATTTTCAGTTAAATGATTTGAGTTTTTCAAGTGGTAGGTTAAGTTTTAGGTGTTTAGAGGGGGAAATTTTAAATACTACATTCCAGTTATTGGTACGAGAAAGTATGTCGTAACTTCATTGTTTTTAATGCATAGATAATGCATCAGATTATTGGATAAAAATCTCTTTTTGAAAAGGGAGCAAAGTGGTGCTAATGAAATGGGGATCCCTCAAAGGATGCTAGTGAAATGAGAATCTGAATATCCATCATGAAGAAGGAATTACCAAATCAAATTTTAGTATCATAATGGTATCGGTGGGATGAGTCAAAGATGTACTAAAGGTTTGCGTTGAGGTGGAGGCATGGAAATTCTATTACCATATTCAATATTAATTTCCATATTTTTTCTCGATATTCTGTGTCACGAATCCCGTTCAGGTCAAAATAAAGTTGATTATGTTTATTGTTTACACTTCAAGCCTAATCATCTCGGCGTAAATTCGACGAAAAAATTGCTTTCCATAGGCTGTTATTCAGAAATATTTTCGTTTTTTCGGTAAAAGGACAGAAACTGAAAGGTTGATTTTTCACATGTACAACTAAAGCAATAAAGCACGCACGTAACAAAATATTTGTTTTTTGGATTTTTTCTTCGTAATTCTGGGAAAATCAAATCTTTTTTGATGTTTTTTAAGGAGAATACTACTGCAAACTGCCCTAATCGTGCTTACTTCCAACAAGTTACAAGATGTTTAATACGGGAGTCGAGTGATGTATTGACATGATTTTGTTTTGATCGATCTTTATCTCAACAGCAAACGCGCGGCCACCTGTAATAGTCATAGGTAGTCTTTAATTTCTGGCTAAGGATTTTGAAAAGTACATAAGGCCATTGGTGAGTTATCAATTTCTCGCTCAACATGTTTCTTCCTTTGTCACTATTTAGTCCATGATTCCCTTTCTTAACTATTGGGAAGTTTCATTGCCAATTTCATTGCTTATAACTAGTGAACAAAATGTATTGAAGTAATACGAAATTCGTTGCGGTTGAATAAACTTTTCACATCCGTGGAAGTAACTGAACAATAGTCAGCATCATCTAATCCTAAAATACAATAGTTTAATGCGCAATTAATATTTTTGTTGTATACAATTATAATTACTGGGAACTGGTGCGACCTTGTACAATTGCACAGCATAGAATTGGCAGCATAGAATAGTGCAATTGGTTCGGACTTTTGCGTCGTTGCCAGAGGTATACTCATGGCGATGTGCAGGAAGAGCATTAAGACAACGAACTGTAAGAAATGTTCGTCAAAATTCGATCGATTTACGTATGGATTGTATGAAAGACAAACAAAACGGACGGACGGCCGTTTTTGGAAAACAATCTTTATCGATATAAGGACTCCTCAAAACGTCTATTTTCTTTTTAATGTAGACTTAAATTTTTCTAATACTTTCTCTTTTCTACGTGTATCTACGAGAATGCAAAAATATAGATGAACTAGATGTTTCAAAACGGAATCGATGTTTTTCTTTAACTTTTGTTCTTATTATGAAAAGTTCGTTTACAACTTTTGGATAGGTTCTATCTTCATTTAAACCTCGGGAATTTTGTAAATTTCAAAAGTTTATTTTTTAAATGTTTCATTAGTCACTACCTCGGCATTCATTATCTTAAGATATTTGTATTACGATTAAATAAAGATAAAATAATAATTTTGCAAATGTCATTAGAAAAAGGCTTTGATAAACTATGCTATCTGCTACGTAAACATGAGGCTTCTTCAAGAAATCCATGGAACACCAAGGATTCCTGAAAAGTAAAAGATTGAAGACCCCTTCTCTAACACACTGTGAGATCAGAATCCATGTTTTGTGGGTCGATTGACGGCCAAACGTGACTGTAAAAACCGTTATTGGCCAATCCGTAAGTTGGATTTTCATCACAATATTGATATTCCCTAATCGATGTAGATGATGTGTCTACCCATGAATTTGAAACCTATATTTTAATTTCGGGGACTATTTTACGTGAAGCCCCAGGGACATTTTCCAAATTTTTTTATGAAAGTATGTCCTAGAATAGTGTAAAGAACACTTACAGAATTGTGCAGGTCTCATTTTTGTTGGAATCCCTGATTTTTCGAAAATTGGAAAAGGCCCCCTTCTTTCGGCGCCTTCCTACATCTACAATTATGATGATATGTTCTTGTTTTTTACTTAATGAAATGTGTACATTAGAAACAGATCTGCGAATAAGACTATGTTTAATTGTTCGAAAATAAGTATTTTTGCCCAATTTTGCATGAAACAGGAAATTTTTAAATTTCAAATGATTATTTTCTCAGAAACAGCTGCACTTTTTTCTTTAATTTTTTTTCCACGTATGTAGAACTGTAAAGATAGTGATCCAATTTTCGGCTAATTTTTTTATTTTCGAAAATTGGAAAAAGTGGATATTGTAAATTCGAATCTCCCGCACCTCGTTCGACGCGTCCGGTCGCAAAATGGCAACACTGCGGCTGGAAAGTCTTGAAATTTTTGGAATTTTTACCGGTCTTGTTAATCGTACGTTATAGATAACATTCTTATGAAAATGAATAGATTTCAAAAAGGTAAAATTTCTTTTACTTCAAGAAGTTTTGATCGCTGATTACGGTACTTAGACATTGTTAATTGTCTTCGGTGTAATCAAGGCAAGCTTGTGTGAAGTATTATTCTTTCTTTTCTGTATAATATGTTGAAAATATTGTAATAGTTAAATTTATTAATGTTTGTTTAATTTGTAAAAGTAACGAGACAACTGTTTCTGGCTGTCGAAATAAACGCCGATATGCATCACAGGTTCTTCTTTTGAATTGAACTTTTGATGATGCTAATGTAACAATTACTTGTAAATTGTACGTGCTAATAGTTAAATTAAAGTACTAAATAGTTAAATTTTAGTACAGCTACATTTTTTCGCTATTTTGCTAATGTACACAAAAATGCACGTAGCACATTTGCATTAGCACAAACGTTAAATGCAAAAATATAGATCACTCCCAATTATTTCCGAAAATTCTGTCGCAACGTCTTTTAAAACTATAATTGATATCTTCCCCGCATTTCCTTAAAACTTCCGTATTTTTCTCCCCTAATGTTTGAAGAGATTGAAACTTCACACACACAGTCTAATTTGTGGTCTCTTCTACGTCTAGTGCAATTGCACTATTATTTCTTATGCGAATTTAGCGTTGCATGCAAGTCTAACATTAAAATGCGACAGTTTTGTACGTTTTTGTGAATAAGGCGCTAGTTAAGTTTAATAAACGTAAGTTGTGAGTCATATTCATTTGAAAATCGGCATTTTCTGACTTATGTAAGAACGTAAAAGTGAGAAATCGAACATAACGTTCATTTTTTCTCTAACATTACTCACAGCTTTGTTTTATCCATATTTAGTTGAAATTCTTCAAGTTTAGTAAGTTCCGAGGCAACACTGTTCGTATGTTTTCGCAAATTTATTTTTATAAATATGTTAGTTCTATTCTAAATAGAAATCAATGTGCAGCGAGATTTGCTTTGTAATTCAATTGTTCAGTTGCCAACGCGCGAAAGACAGTTATGGTGTATTAAGTCAAAAATGTCATGAAGTTCTGGTATTTAATCAACGCCACCGACATAGATCGATTTAGGAGGCGTTGGTTTAATTCCAGTCATTATCACTAAGATCGCTGCGCCAAAACTCGAATAAACACGTTTTTGGATTTTTTTTTAAATCTTGGAGACGGATCCGCAAACAAATTATCAGTTCCCCATCAGGTGACCGAGACCCGTCGAATGAAACGTCATACGTCTCGATTGGTCCTCGGGAAGTGGTGTAGCCGTGAGTGACGGAATCGCACAACTGCACATTCGCACATTCAAGAGTTTTACTCGAACACTGTAGAGGGATTTTCAAAAACGTGCGGAAGTTATAATACCTCTAGTTCCTTTAAACTTTATTGTAAAAACAGAATACAATTCTCTGAATTTAATACCAGAAAGGAATTTCTTCTTTCAAACGCATTTTCGAATCTTTCACCCATTGTTTCGTTATGTGTAAAAGGGACGGCTGATAAGTTGGCTGGATGGAAGGTGCAGTATTATAACATAAAGTAAACTGTTACCGATACTGCGAGAAAGCATCGCTGGTAAGCGTGCGTGGTGCAGGGTATCATCCACCCCCCACCCCCCGTCGCGGTGGCGCTCCGGTCGAAGGTGGTGGCGCCTCACCTGCGCTCGCATCGATTTGCTCCCCCTCCCCCTCCGCACAGCGTCTCAAACCGGCGCCGCCCCACACGGCGAGCCAGACGCGCCAAGACGCTCGGGTTGCGATTCCGTTGTCTTGGAGTGGGATCTCACGGGTTTCCTTACACTGCTCGCAGGGCGGAATGCGGCAATTTTCAGCTTTTTCAGTCGGCTTTCTTCCGCGTGGATCGGATTTCTTGAGACCTGGGAGCAATCGTCGCGGTGTCGTTCTCCCTGACCCCACACGCAGAATGCGTTAATTCGAACTTACCGAAATTGTCATCACTTTTTTGTAAGAAGTGAGAGTGAATATGCAAACATTTTATGTAAATTATATTATTTTTGGAATTGTCAGTTGGAAAGCAATATAGTTCCAGAAATACATTATTCACTTAAAACATGGCGGTACAATTACAATACATTTATTGTAACGCAAGAGGAAAGATTTTAGGGAGAGATGTAAGATTTATGTCAATTATGTCAAAATAAGTGAATACTGTTAAATGGGAGAAAATGAAAGAGTAAAGTTTATGGTTGAACGACTAATCTCAGCTCACTCTTCAACATTCACGTTCATCTTGGAGTGTAACGACGTGGAGCTGTGAAAATGGTTGTGATGCAAACGCGGTAGCTGGAGTCGCGAGCAGGAGTAGTGTAGTTTGTCAGAAATGTTGTGAGAGGGAGTCGCCGATTCGGCGTCCTGCGGCGAAGAGGCGGCCAACGTTCCCTAGGCGGTTGACGCCGCCCCCGGAGCATCTTGGCATTGGACGCCTCCATTCACAAGCGCTGCCCTCCAGGCTCTCCACAAAGTTTGTTCGAGTTGAAACCGTAGTAACCTCTTGACGGCATGCCCACAAGTCGTAAGTGGTTGACCCGATTTCGAGCACTAGTTTTCAGTTCAACGCTTCATTCATCTTTGGGACTTAGAAGTTGTATTATGGAAGGGGTGATGGATCCAAAATTGTTTCTGGAGACGTGCATTGAAAAGAATTGTTAGCTGACTGCAGTCCTCGAGTTTGAAGTGTTATTCAATTGGGTTTCTGTAGATAATAAATGGTTAGCAGACTACAATTCTGGAGTTTTAAACACTAGATTAAGTTTGACTCCGTAACACATTTATGAAATACAAGTACGAGCCGACACGATGGTTTAGTAGAACTTAACAAGAGTGTCAGGTTGTATAGTAATTGTCGACATCGTTTTGTAACTACATATTAAATGAACGAAGATAAGTATTGTAAAAAAAGGCCAAAGACATTTCGTTGTATTAATGTGCCGCATTGTTACATCGCTGCATGATTACCATACTCTTGAACATTTAACACGGACAAGTAAAATCTGAGAGAAATGAACGCGTAAAATAGTTTCATTATTACACAAGGGTCATGGACAAATCTTCCACACTAAATCTCGATATAAAATGTCTCTCCTGTTAAGTATTGGCAACAGTAACATTAGCCACTCGTATAATCAAGAAGCACAAAGCAAAGGATCGTGAAAAGCACAAATTCTCTGTCGTCTATGAAGGGAACGGAGCTTTGAAGCTCCATCGGCAAGGACGTTTCGTACTTCGTTTGTTCCATAGATTGCAGAGTCTCTCTCAATGGGCTGATTTCACCTGTGAGAGGTCCCTCGTCTGCGATGCAATGTTCCACGTCCTCTAAATGAAATAAAATTTACGAGCAAGTCACAGGCAAAGCGTTAGGTCATCTATGGATGAGACGATAATCAAAGAAAATAAATATGTATTTAAATATTTTAGAGAAGAATTGTATTGTAAAATATATCCATTGTACTAAAAGTGAGCAGAGATTCGATCACAAAACAAGAATAATGCTAAGGAGTCGTTAGCATTTGTGTTTCGAATTGAGAGATCATCGCTCCCAGGGCCGGATTTACCCTACAAGCACAACAGCACTTGCTTAGAGGCCCCGCGCTGCATCCGATGTTCATAAAATATTCAAAATAATGTCATAAAATATGTATGTAAAATATGTTTGAATCTACAAGCAATTTAATATTTTCCGTTTGTATTGCTACAAAAAGTTATTTTGTAATGTTTTCTTTTTAGTAAGATTTTTCTTTGGATTGGGACCCCAACATGCAATACCTAAATCCGTCCCTGACAGTCGGAGACACTCAGACTTCCCCGTCGTGGCTGTTCGCATTCAGCCACCCGTCGATTCTGCTCTTGCTAGTCAGTGCTCCAACTGGCGTATCCTCGTTTGTCGGGCTTTTGTTGCTCTTCTCCGCCTTGCCTGGGAAACGGGCCATAAGAGTGTAAACTGAGAGAATAGCAGCATATTCTGCTGTAGGTGTGTGATCGTCGATCGTCGATTGGCCAACAAAGCTTACATAGAACTGCTTGAAAGTTCATGACACCGTGTTTTAACTCACCTTGGCTTTCCCCTTATACGGGTCCTCATTGATACTATTTGAAAATTTGGAGGCAAAGAAACGCATGGGGGCTCCCATCCTGTTAGGGCATTAAAAACGAATATTTTCATGAGGTGCGACGGGCTTTGGAGGCTGGTGTTATGAGTTCCCTTGTAAAGCAGACATGGTCAGTGTGTTATTTGATCGTGAAAGTCGGGAGATAACCATAACGCAGGGCTCCAGAGCACCTATGCGTATATCTTGGGGAGGAGTGTATCATAAAGTTACAAAGAGCAATTAGGACACACTCCGCAAGCTAAGAAATGCATTTGTCTTAACGAAGTTTAATCGCAGCAAAAGAATTGAATAGATAAACGAGAATCCACAGGCCGCATTTCTGTCGCGCGAGGCGGGGCGAGGCGGGGCGAGGCGGGGCGGGCGGGCGGGCGGGCGGGCGGGGCGTGTGGGCGTGAGGTGTCGACAGAAGTCCCGCGCCAACAACGCGCTTTTATTTCCATTCGTCACGCGACTTCTCCGCCGGCGCTCCCGTTGGAGGCGACCTCCGGGGCTAATTCGATGCAGCGGCAAAGGCAGGCTCTTGCGGCCGCCAAGAGGCGATCGGATGCGAAATGGACGAGCGCAGTCGGTTTGGGAACTGCTTCAGCCCAGAAAGGCAGCAGACTTGCAAGATATTAGACAAAATATGGTTTCCTTTCGTTACTTTTCAGTGTCCTAATAATTGAGGGAAGGCGGAAGTCGTTGCGATCTGAATTGTCGAGAGAATTGTCAAGAGGTCTCAAACCCTACTAAGTAAGTAATATATTGCAATAAATCGGCACTTCTACAATATCAGGTTTAATGTATTTAATTAACTGAAATTGAAAAAAAAAAATTTATTTTCCCTAATATGTTGCGCAAAACGAGAATTATGTATTTTACAAAAGATATTTCAGAATTAATAAACATTTTCTGGTAAATTTGCGTTTGAATAATACTTGTGAACATTATTTTCTGTATTCGTGTTTGTTCTCCGAATGTCCGTTTGTGCTGTTTGTTGCTGTTTTTGAAATGGGCGAGAATATTTCAATCATGGGAAGTTGAAATTGCATTCCCCTTTTGCACCGAGAAACAACGAATCCCGATGTTAGACTAATTACCACCATTGTAGTTCCTATCATTATGGCAGACTCGCGGTGATTAGACCATAAGCGACCTCAGCGAGGTTTCGGATTCAGTACTTCCTGAAGTCTCGTAATACGCAAGCGTTATTTGAAGTTCTTTTAGCGAAGTTTAAAGCTGACAGTTCTAGTTTGGCGACTACTACCCCCTCCCCGTGTACAAAGTCGGCAAGCTCCAAAAGAAGGACATTTTTGCGTACGCTACAATCCATATGCCCCTAATCATTTGAGTCTTTCAATTATTTTTTCTCTCCCTCCCCTCTATTGGAGGTTTGTGTGTGTGCAGGCGTGCGTGCGAGAGAGTGCGTATAAGAACGAAGTGTAATCGAAACTGCATTTCGCATATTTCCAGGACTTACGCAGTTTATAATAGTAATATGAATGGGGGCTCAAGATAGAAAGTTCAGTTTCCTCTAGTGTACTAGTGGTACTAGAAAATGGCGTAGACTTTCTACAACTATTTGATTTCCTATTCTCTTGAGTCTGAGCTAGCTTTTCAGTTTCGCCCCTCCCTCCTCTCAGATGACAAGTACTGGCGGCTGAAAGACCTACCAGGACCTTTCGCGGCACCTTTCGCTCCTTTAGGGACATGTCCAGTGAAACGAATCCTCGCACTCCCCGAACAACACACAGGTTTGTCTTGGTCTTGTGCCTTTGCATAACAATTGCTCCTGGTCTTTCTTGGCCCCAGTTTCAATATACGTCCACATCAGGCGAAAGTTCAGATTCGCTTGGATCTAAAGCATATTGTATTCCTTGCAGAATCTCATTAATTTTATAAAGCGTTGAAAACGAGGGATTACTTTCAAGTACACTTTGTAATTTCAACTTCACTTTGTTATTTTACCATGTTCTCTTAATAATTCATTTTTTGTTTCCTCTGCAATATATAGGGCGTCACGCAAGAATACACCTACAGATACCAAGTGAAGCAATGGATTATGAAAGAAAACAAAAATTCAGTTTTATGTCCACCAAGTTTGTAAATATTGGGGATGGATACAGTTGAGTAGAATGACTTGAAGATGCATCACTTCCCTCAAAACTTAAAACTTTCCCAACCTCTAAGAAATTACTTCTCTTAATTAGTTTCAGCATCAAGCCAAGTTCCCCGACGAGTGAGAACTCGCTGCAGAGGCAATGGGAGCGACAGGGACTGTTCTTTAATTTCTGGCCTCCAAGAGGTGCCTTGGCGAAAATCATATTTCCATTCGCAATCAGACGAATTATGTCTGGATAATATTTCCGAACCTCTTCGGTCACTCTATGCAGAGCGTGCGAGAAGTAAGTTGCAAACTTAATTTTTGGTTAGAGACATTGAAGGCCCTTTGCTGCTTTAATCATGCATGACGCAGCGTCTGTTATGAAAACATTTTCATGCCTCACTTTCTATGCTCACAATGAATTCTCTGCATTGTTGAATAAGACAGCTTTGTTTTTAGAATTGTTTACTCTTTCAAATACTTCGCACGCTAAAAACGATTTCTGAGGGTTGGTCACGTTTGAGAATTGCTATAACTACATTGGCAACATATTTTCCAGCTACATCTGTAGCTTCTTTTTAGACCTATATTTTATTGCTGCAGGCAGAATTTCATATCATTTATTAAGAATTTGTTGTACCATTATAAATTTAAATAGTTCTTCCTGTGTGTGGATTTGGTGGGGCGCAATACTTGGTGTATTTCTCTTAGATGACTTGAAAACTAGGGACATTCACTTTGTACAAAGATATATTTGAATTAACTATCAGTTAACAATCATTGAAACCTCACGTGAAGTGGCCGTTGGTGTATAAATTGACTAGAGTATCAAACAAAAATCGTAATCCGTCTTTTACGCGACACGTTCCCTAACCATACAACTTTTGCGTTTTGCAGAATTGTAGTCTTACCGTACCATAATACTCTTCACGGCCCTACACACAATTTGCAACATAAAATTTTACCATCCGTCTTCAAATACTTCACATTTCTTTTACAGACTCCCCAAGTCGTACACTGTCCGAACACTTCACTTTTCACGTATTTGACGCAAACAACCGCTGTAGATAAGCCAGGTTAGGATACTGGTGGAGGAGTAGAACGCACCAAAACATTTAACCCTAGAAAGAATACAGGGGCAATGTGTTAGCCCACGACTTTCGTTTGGAGTTTTCGCTAACGAAAGTTGGAGCGTGGAATTAAGAGTATTCTTCTTCGAGTATCGGGTCTGTCGCATGTGTTGCTGTTTGCCTGCCACTTTCGTAATGGTAATTAGAAGTTGGGGTGAAGAAATAGCCCTGTATGCGTGTATGTATGTAGGTATCTAAGTACGCCCCCCTCTCCAAATCCTTTATTTTGCTTTCAACCATGAAAACTGTCTTGAGACTCTCTACTATGCACTCTGACAAAAGTTTAAAATGCCGTACGAAAAAAGCAGAAATAATTGAATGACTGAAATGAAAAATATGTCCAAGGTCAGAGTACAAAAGTACATGCAAAAATGCATTTCTCCAATGCCACAACCCTGTCTTCCAAGAACGCGGATTAAACATGTTTTTCATGCTACATCAACTCATTATAAGTGAAACAAATTTGCTCTTTACTGTGAATAAATACTGTCACCTTATTTTTTTTATTCTATACTCTGGGGTAAAACATTACCCCTCGTATCCATACCGGTATAGCATTCGTGCATCCTTTCTAGGTTAAGGACAACAGAAGACATTAGTTCCAAGAACTGAATTGTACTCAGGTTCTCGAGCCGGCGCCGTCATTCACAGAAAAGGTTGCCATTGCAAAACATTGGACACGAGAAAAGCCTTTCCTAGCAAATAACGAGAGATTGTTTAGCACTTTTTGATTAAATAAATCCCAAACAATCCTGAACAAAAATATTCCTCTATTATGAATTTCGTTCAATCTACGACTTCAGAAAAAGGGGAAAATAGCCAAAATATGTATTTATATGACCAATAAAAAATTCTCTATTGTCCCAAAAGCTTCAAACATGATTAAATTAACTAATTTAAGGAAGAAATTGCCCCCAATAAAAAAAGTGCCTTTTGATAAAAATCTAAGCCCTAGTTATATGTTACACAACCTCAATTTCGATTAGTTAATGAATGGAATGACCGATTGTGCGTTTGCTCCTGTGGCCTAATTGAGAGCAGTGGGGGAGCCGGGTAGGATGGCAGCGGGCGTGGGCGCGGGCGCTTGGCCACCCCTGGCCTAGGGGCCGCTGGAATTCCTCAGTCGCCGAAGCCTATTTATGGCCAAACCGTCGCGTCGCTCGGGCGGGCGGCGGCACAGGCACAGGCAGAGGCGCAGGCGGAGGTGGAGGCGGAGGCGGAGGCGGAGGCCTGGCCTCCTGATGAACGCGCTCCGCCGCGGCCTCCCGGGGGCGAAGCCAGCGCCCCGGAGCGGCTCCGCAGCCATCGCCTTTCCATTCACACCAGCAAATCCTCCTCCTTCTCCTCTTCCTCCTTTTTCTCCTCCTCCTCCTCCTCCTCATTTTCCTCCTTCTCCTCCTCATTTTCCTCCTTCTCCTCCTCCTCCTTTTCCTCCTCCTCCTCCTCCTCCTCCTTTTCCTCCTTCTCCTCCTCCTTTTCCTCCTTCTCCTCCTCCTCCTCCTTTTCCTCTCCTGCGTTTGTCCTTCCCTCTTCTCCCCTTTTTCTTCCTGCCTGTTGTCACTCCTCTCCTCTTCCTCCCTCAACTACCACATTTCTTCTTCATACATTCTACTATTTTAACCAAATAAAAAATGTAAAAGAAGTCTCTCTTCAGAATGCTACATACTTTCTCGCACTAGTTAAGTTTGTTATTCTCTTGCGTCTGGGCTAGCTGTTCCGTATTGCCTCTACCTCTTCCTGGCTGCTACCTATCGGCGCCTAAAATATTTTTTTCGCGTTTTCTCAATTTGTCGGCCCTTTAATAGTAGAATTGAAATACCACTTTACGTATAATATGAGTCGAATGGGATACTCTATGGGCACATTTTCATTGACCAATTATTGAGTCATTATTATTGACTAGCCATTGAGCCATTATCGAGAAACAGTAGAGTAAGCATTTCTGAAAATGCTTAATCGACTGTTAAGCATCCTGATTTAACTGTTGTTTTGAGCTCATTTTCGAAAAAATATCAAAATCATTTTAAGTACTTGTGTTCACAAATGCAATAACGCCCGTAATATAACTATTAACGACGTGAGATAACCTTAAAATATATTTGTGTTATTTAAAAAAATCTCCTGAGAATACATCAACATTGCGTTGATATCAAGTTATTCAGTGCATTTGAAACTGTCTATATAAAAAAGTATAAAGAAATCTGGAGCACTCTTTGAGAAAGTCGTGTTTTTAAATTGCCTTTATTTGTCGCCAAAATAAGCAAAATTTACTTAAATTTTCAAAATAATTGTTCATGATCACATTTAAAGATCTAATCAGCAAGAAAAAAATTCATTTACAATAAAAATCTTTCTTGAATATTGTATTTACAGGAAGACGCTGGAAAAAACTCGAAATTTTTGTAATTTTCAAAAAATGTACATATTATTTCATTCTGAAATTTCACGAAATGTTGGACCTGCGCCATTTTTATAAGCATGGTCCGGCTAATAAATATCTTGTGACCATCTTTCCTTTACGCAAATAAACGCATCTCAGAATTTCTACCAACTGCGCACACGAGCGCATTAGCACACTGGCACAAGACCTAAAACGAAAGCTCTAATTGACACACAATTGAATGACTTAGGCGAGAGCAATAAATCAACACACGTGCAAATGTACAATTAAAGAAGCAAATTGCCTGACAAGCAGCTGACGTAATAATATCCACATCCCATTTACCGAACGGAATACGCAAGTTCTTACTCGCCAATCGATTCAGCAGTCAATTTTGTCAATATTGTCGCGCGGCAGCCTTGCAGCATGCACCATTAGCTAGCTTCCGTGTCAGGCAATGTGAAAACATTGTAAGAAAAAAATTCTAAAAACAAAAATTAACCAATTTCTAATAAGCAAAACCCGATGCTAGTCTTTCAATTCCTTCTTAATAGCACATTGATTTTACCCGATTACACGAAACCGCATACACAAATGTAGTAGAACCGCTTTATCTTCCTGAATCTTTAATTATTGAAGCATTATTTTGGCACTTTCCATAACTTTTTTTATTGTTATTTATAATTGGAGATGCAGTTGTTTTCCGATTATCCATTGCGCTTTCACACACTGTGGTTAATTAATGAAGTGTATTCTTTATTGCAATAATGAATACATGCAGTAGAGTAATTTTAGAAGAGGTGTTTCTTGCAACAATAATTGTATGGTTTAACTTCGGTCTTACCCCAGAAAAAAAGGTTTAATAAGTATTTTAATGCATTCAGCATTAAATGTTAGCTAACATTCTTTTGTCTTATAATTATTTCAATCTGATTTCTATACAACGTGTATTGTATTTCTGAAGGGAAAACGGCGATTTTTCGTCAAAAAATTCGCATAACTATAGAACTCGTCACTCGGTAACGAGTCTTGAACCTATAATCTCGAACACCTTGTGTAGTCAGAATTTTACTTGAAGCCTCAATATTTTCTCAAAATAACTCGACAATTTTGAATTGAACTCTGTCCTCGCCAAGAGTAAAGAACTCTTTGAAGAAATGACGAGGGTTTTATTTTGGTTAAAAACCTGATTTTTTTAAAATAATGCAAGAATTTAAAAAAATGTTCGGCGTCGTATTACAACTATAATAATGAAGATATAATTTTTTTTCTTAACGAAATCTATTCAAAACAGATATTTAAATAGTCATTTTAAATGTTTCAAAAATACCAGAAGTTTTTTGCCTAATTTTGCGTGAAACATGAGAATCTGAAACAATTTTCTTAAAAACTGCTCTATTTTTTTCTATAAGTGTTTTCCTCGTATGTAGCAAAGAATAGTAAAGAGAGTAATGTTGATCCCAATTCCGGCGAATTCTCAAAACTTGCAAACACAAAATTAACATTGTAAAAGTAAAATATTGTTGGTCTTTTTTTGTAAAATGTAGTCTAAAAAATAAGTTCTTTGAGAAAGTCGGGTATCTTTTTTTAATTAATATTTTATCGTTATTTTCGAATTTGCCATTTCAAGTTTCCCGCGCTCCATTTGATAGTTCCTGGCAATAGCGGATTGGTACACTACGCCGCACGCACACTGAGAATTCTTTTTCATTGTTGATAGATGTTAAGCTGTAGGAAACGCGTTTTTAATTTTAGAATTTGTGTTTATATATTGGCTTTAAAAAAATATTTTTCACACCAAATGTTCTATAATTTGTAATGAGTTTTGCAATTGATAACGGAGATCTGTTAATACGGACAAAATTTGTTTTATAATATTCCGTAACGGTTATTAAGGGCGAAAAAGTACTGTTGTGTAGCACCACTGCTTTGGAGTAGTTTACAATTGGTCGTCGTTTAATAACTATAAAAAATTTCGACGTTGAAGAAACAATACCACGCAACTGACTTTCTGACAGTTTTTTTCCTTTTTTCTTTTGATCCCTGATGCCAATGACCATAGCTCTTTCCAATGGAGAGTGTCAGAATTATAAAATAACTAGGTAATACATTATATTTACAATGCTATTGAAAGACACCCGTTATGTCAGGTATGCAAATAATGCCAAGGTATCAGGGGTGTCGAGGATGTCGGTTACCCGGTAATGTTTGTTCAGTTGTGCGATTAACACTTTCGTCTGGTTACGCCAAGAGCTTCATGTCCTTATATCGGTGAATGGAAGATGGGCGCATTTGGAGTCCACGAGGCAGAAAACACTGCCCCATAGTTGGTATCTGCGAGGCAGGTTCCTTTCTTTTTTACTGGCATTCTTTCCTAAGTTCTACAACCGGTTTCATCTCCATTTCCTGGTCGTGCTCTTCACGGCGACTGCGGACCATCCTCTGCAGCGCATCACAAATCTTAATAACTAATTTGTGCGGCCCGAATTCTTTCTTGCTGACCGGTTCCCTCGCTCTCGGAATAAGGTTAGTAGCGCTTTTTTCGTATGATAGGAGTTAGGTGAAATTAGCAGGTCTGTACTGCACGATTAGTACTCGAGTAAATAGAAGAAATTGAATTATAGGATGAGAGTAGACGATGCAGTTTTGTTTTTCCGTTGAAAAAATGGCATCAAGGAAATGTAGGGGAATGCTAACTTTGCCGTGAAAAAATATAAATTGCTTGGAGTATGTTTATTCAATCACATTTTGTTGATAAGTCTGGCCAAGAAAGTATATTTGAATATTTGAATTGAATTTTTCTTAAATTTTTTTCTCTAAAAGTTGAAAGGTAGTTGATATTGCAACTGCAAAATTGTCATATTCCATACCGAAAATCACAATGTGTTAGTGGAATCTGCATCGTGGACTATTTATTTCTTCTCTATATTTCATGTCAATGCTGCAATATCGCGAAATTCGGTTACAACAAAAATAAATTTATTGATAATTTGGCATATTTACAATTTTAAGAAAGAGGAATATAAATATTGCCAGTCCTAAGAAAGTAAATGTTTTCTGGTGTGAGGCGTTGCGTATTCGGTTGAAATGCGAAGAGCGTTGTTGCACGCAGATGGAAAGTAGATTGAACGAGCGCTTGATGACTCACGGGATGGCTCTCGGATCCTGTGTTTGGGGTGGTACGTATACTCTTCTCTCAGCTGAAATGTAGAGACCAGGAAGCCATCGCACATGTTCGCCGGAAGAGGCGGCGTTAACGTTGCTGGCGTAAGTCGGGCATTATACCAATTCGTATAGAAGAGGTAATGCTTTACTGGCAATGAGAAAGCCATTGAGAGTGGGTGAGGCATAGGTCTCACATCGTAAAGTATTGGTTGGAAAGAAAACCGATAACAACTGCATTGTCCTTGAATCGCCACGGCCAATTCAGTTGGATCAGACTTTTAAATAAAACGATAGCCAGATTCGGGCCAGATGGCCCGAATCGTCGCTTCAAGGCAATACCGTCAGCAGGACAGATCTGTTGTCGTTGAAGGAGCGAGTCGTTCCCCTTCAGCTGCTTCTGTGTGCTTATCCGCATCACGACACGGAGGAAAGAAGTCGACCGCAGTTTTTCGCTTCCCATTCCTAGTGCACCGCCATGAAACCTAGGTGGATGGTAGCTCATTGAAGAAACCACTCGATTGTGGGAAAGGTTCAAGAAGTAAGGATTTGTTGTAAATGGACAAGCATTTTTAGGAATGAACTGCTCGTAGCTTTGCTATAATGAGGTAATATAATATAAGATTCTTGACACACCAAAGTAGCCAGTTACATTTTTAAGGAAGGGGCAGTTTCAGTATCTATGGATGGTCTGACAACGAAAAGGACACATTTAAATACTTGGTAGTGAGTAAACACAAGGGAAGCAAAGACCCCTCGTGAGTGGCGTTGCACTCCTTCCTCTTGCAGTGGAGGAAGTGGTTCGGAGAAGCCCCGTTGCAGAGCTTCTGTAAACTTTTGGCGGTCCTCGTTTGCTTGTTCTGAGAATGAACTTAACCGCTTATCTTAAAGATACGCTGTGCCATCTATTGTAAGTCTTAAGAACACATGTGAAAGAATAACGAGAAAAGAATGTTCTGGTTATTCTATACAAATCTATTTAATAGCGTTTCAAAGAAAGAAGTTCACGGTACACCTGGCAAGAAATCATGAAGCTTACTGGAAACTAGAGTAGTTCAGTATTTAAAAAAATAAAGCAAATATCAACATTTGTTATTTTTCCTAAAGCTTAGTTATTCTTGAGAGTCTGAAAGAAAGGTAAAAGCCCACCGACGGATTTTCGCGGTGTAAAGTTACTCTCGAATTTACTCTCATGTAAGCGATTTACACTCGAGTAAAGTGTAGGTGAAACGCTCCAATAAGTTACTCTCGAGTACACATTATTTACTCCAGAGTAAACTCTTACTATTTGTTTGGTGAAACTGGCCCATAGAGGTTTGCGACTCAAAAAAGAATTCCTTAACTTCGATGACATCCTACGATTTGTTTCTGGCCACCCGCTCTGGGGAACGTGTTTCCAAATGACGACTTGTTGCAGGGCGTGGTCGAGCGAGAGAAGCACGGGTGGCCGGGTGATAACGGGAAAGTTGTGAGGGCAGGAGGGGGTTGTTTAATTGATGATTGTGTTAAATAAATACCCGGAAAAAATAGGGTATTCAGCTTGTAACATTTACGCGAGGAGTCTATTCAGTTTTAAAAATAATACTACCGTGCTTCGCATAGTATTAGAAATCTTTACCTCTTTGACTTGAGAAGTCTCTTAGTGTTTTTTGTTATTTTCCAATTTTGTCGCATTCTCTAAGTTCCGAGAACTCCCAAGTCTTCACCGGAATGTCCATGATTCGAATCGCTGTTGTAGACTCGGAAAATTAATAGCGAAATTTACGAAAAAGTGCACAGCAGTTCTGGCGGCCAGAATGGAAATCAGAGTGGGGATTTGAGGTCGGGCGCCATCGCAGGGTTGTCAACACATTTAAGGTGAATGAATGGAAGTAATTATTAAATAAAATGTCATGGCTAGTTAGTTTTATACGAACACCTGGCCAGTTGATACGAAGGAGCCTTACCGAACCATTGTTCTTCTAGAAGTAGAACTAGTGAAATTCTGCTCGGACGGAGGTCTTAAGATAAATCCGTTAATCCTCAGCCCTCGCCGGGCGAATAATCCATTAGGTACGATTCCTGCATTCGCGAGAAACGCAGCCTTTCAGGCCGTAATGCACAGAGTACTTGGGAGGCACTATGACAGTGGCGGACTCCAGGGTCCTAGGTAGGCATTTTCAGCGCTTTGATTGGTGACGCAACAGGGCAAGTAGTTTACACGTTAATTTACAAGCTGTTCTTTTTCATGATTTTTATCAAAGTTCTTTAAGACTGATCCGCATGTCCGCTGCCCGTTCTCTCCCCTTCTTCTGCCTTCGCTCGAGCGACGATCGCCGCAAGGGCCCTCTGCAGTGTGGAGTCTACACGAACAGCAGTCGCTCCGAGGCAGCCCTGCGCCGGTTGTGTATCTGCCGAGCAACATGGTTCCCCGTGGTGGGAACAATGGAGCAGGTGGCACGAGCGACACCTGAATTCCCCAGTTCCTTCGAATCCGACACAATACTCGTACGCGGTCGGCGAGAGGCGGATATGCGTAGAATTCGGCAGAGGCGCGCTCACGCTCGTGTCGTGATTCATCGAAGTATGAGACAATATAGCGTTCATGGAGATAATTTTGACAATGACACACTATTTAGATGTCCAACTTCCTTGTGTGTCTTTATTTCTTCACTACATATCGTAGTCACGACAATGTCATTGAGCCGACCCGGGTGGTGGAGGTAATTAGAGCTCAACACCATTACGCGGAGGATGTGGTATCAACCCCGCCCACAGCACTAGTGTTTTGTCGGTCGTCTTACATTTCGTGTGTTGCGAAGCATCTGCTGGCCCCAAGTCGGAGAAACTCCAATAGTAACGCTCAACTTCAATTTAAATGGAGGGAATGTGAATTTTTCGATCATTACAGTACTCTTAGACAATATTCACCGTGAAATGATTCTTTTGTTTCGTATTAATGATATGATGAATAATTTTTTAAATGATATGAATTTTGATGGTTTCCCAATGTCTTTCACAAAATATAAGTACGCAAAAAACAAATCAAAAAGACCTCATAAAAATGTGGAAACGCATGATTTATATAGAGGTCAAATCCAGATTACCGATTCTACCTTTAGCTCCGTTAGTAATTATAAAATGAAAAAAAACAAACATATTCACAACAAAATGAGATGATTGAAAATGAAGTTGAATAACTGATGGCAGGTTTGAAAGTAGATTTTTCTCACCAATTGCATTTCAAATGCTACGTTTGATTTCTCTGTGGATCTTTCTCATCTGATCTTAATTCCCTGATGCGTTGATCTCGTTTTCTTCCTCCTCCTGTCCGTGTGGCCGCCCGGGCGCCATTGCGTCCCGCGCCGTCCACCTGCGCCGCCCGGTCTTCGATCGCCCTCGCCCCGCCCCGCCCCGCCCCGCCCCTGCCGAGAGGGCGGGCAGGTGGCGCCAGGGCCCCCTGGAGTGGTGCCTGCCTCGTGCGGCCGCAGCCGTTCGGACTAGAGGGCGGACGACGCGTGTACAAATGCTTTTTTTAGATCGCCTCTAGTAAATGCGGAACTTTTAGAGCGCGCGCAGCGATAGAGCTAAAAGGAGATGATGCGTGTGTGGCACACGTGGTAAGAGTAATTTTATTTCGCTCGATGGTTACGCTACTCGGCCTGTGGGCAATCTTTCCTACTCGCAGAATAAAATGCCACGTTTCTCGCTCGTTTCGGGCTGTTCTTGTGGTTTTTGCAAGTTATCTATTGTACTAGACAAAACGTAATGACTTTCTTCGCTATAAAACATAATTCTAAAACTTTTCGTAGTCCAAGACGGGGTACATGCCCTTCAGGTGGAGTTTCCACACGTATTCCTCAAAGACTACGAGTACATGTTTGGAAGATATCCATATTGACTTTTTTTAGTGGTGTCGTTTATTGTTCACTTCGGTATTTCCATTATACACATTTCACTACTATTTTCGATATAATGTAAATATTATTTGTAAAATCTCGTTTACTAATTTCCAGAGCGCGCAAAGACCCGGAAGGAAGTCCGCAGCCTTCGGGAGCTCCCCGCCCCAGGGCAATCAGGCCGCAGCAGACCTTGACATTCAAATTAAACTACGCAACCTACGGCGATGTCAGATGAGTCTATGGTTTCGTTCGATACCGAGGGTTTTCAATCCGTGCTTACAGACTGAACTATCATATTCAGAGCATGTTTATTAACGACAGCTGACGTCATGCGTCAGCAAGGCTACACGTAAGAGGCCGCTCGCCACAAGATATTTGTTATTTACGTGTTGCATTACGGATCAGCAACTTTTTCGATATTATTGAACTGTACGTATAATCCCCTATAATTGTAGTATCTGTGAAGACTTTGTTTGTTAAAATATTTAATTTATTGCAGTGTTATAAGAGTATTTCATTTGTTCTCCTTGAGCTGTGTGCGTGCTACTTTTTGGAAAACTATTTTGTGTGATTTTGTTCAGAAGGATTTTTTCTGTTGCAGGACAGTAGTTATGTTAATTTTCTAAAAAAATTTCCTGTTTCACGCTTTTGAAAACTCATGTTTTCTGTAATAAGTAATACTATATATTGGAACACGTGACTTCATATCGTGCGTGGAAGTCAAAACCTCTTACGAGTAAAATGAGGTTTTCGCTGTATTTTAAAGCAATTTAACTTAGAAAAAGTTCCAGTTCAATCATCAGTCATACGAATTTATCTTATACATGAGCCGGTGATTTAAAAATATCAGCAAACTGAGTGTATCCGAAATATATATTTCAACAAAATATATAAAAAATGTCATTTCTTGACAAAATCTTTTAGCTTTTTAATACACTTATCACTTAGTCACACTAAATTTTTACCAAATGTATAAAAAATGTTTTTTCATTGAAGCAAGAATACGGTTCTCTTCTCGTCATCGCTCTCAAATCTCCATTCCCTCATTTGATAGGATCGAGCACATGGTAATCTAAAGGGACAAGACAGAGCTGTAAGGGGGATGTTGTGTAATCTGAAATTTTAGTTTCCCAATAACTCAAGAGCTAGAGGTGCTGATAGATGACGAGCGTTGTCGTGAAGAAAAAGAATGCCTCTTGAGAAGTCCTCTGTGTTGTTTCGAATTACTGATAAATGAGTTATCTCAAGGGGACCGACCCCTTCGCTACCACTCCTACTAAAATTTGGGAGGTGCCAGCCCCTCTCCCCCCCCCCCAAAGTGAACATTAAAATTAAATAAGACGTAACCTTGGAATATTTGGAAATATGGTCGTATGGACATTAAAATTAAATAAGACGTATGGAATATTTGGAAAACATTGAGATCTTTGATGGTAAAGTAGATTGATTAATGTGGTATACAGATGTACGAACGCTACCAAAACGAAAATACCTCAAATTGTATGTTAAATTTAATGAATAATGTCATGTACAGGATTCCAGAAAAGAAAAAAAAATGTTTGAGAGAAAATTGGGTTTATATGTCACTTCGAGGTACACAATTCAAACCGACTGTCGCGCCACAGTAGACACTGATGTTTGTAACGATTCTGAGCTTTGCCTCGTTTCGTGTTATTGATGAAACTGTCGATTAATTTCTTGCGAGAAAAAAAAACATGTAAATGGGCATCACCAGTACCAAATTATTGGGAGATGGGCGATTCATTTGTTAAGATTTGAATTACCCAGTTTCGCCTCCAGTACACCCAAATAATTGTCACTCACTAGAAACATTAATAGTATCAAGTGTTTTGTGTGTTCAGTTTACTGTTCATTCAATCTATTAAATATACTGAAAATGCAATTTTGTTCAAAATTCATTCAGGTCCGTTAGTAAATATATTGCTGATGATTCTTTGTTATAAATTGAGAAAAAAGGTATCGTGTCGGTATCAATATTTTTAAAGACCTCAGATCTTTTCAATTATTTAGCCATCATCAGAGCTGAAACTACGTACATGGATTAATTACAAATATATTTATGTTGAGGACTATTTCAACAGGTTTCGTGTCTGTTCTTATGATTTATTGTAGGCTGTTCTGCGGATCGGGATGCTTGTGTTTTGTGTCTGTCACAGAAAAATCGGGGTCGTAATCAAAAAACGAAAGTTGGCCTAGGATCGCGAGTGCTCGTGCTCAGCAAGTTCGAGAGCACAATGTTGATCGAATTTATAAATTGTATATTTTCTTAGATAAAAGGCAAAACGTTAATTCTAAGTAGAAGAAGTTTGTGAGGATGGCAAACCGGTCTCTGCTTTTGAAATTGAAAATCAAACCCTAAAAAGATATACTACGTAAGCCTCCAAATATTTTCAAATAGGCGCCTCTGATTGCTGCCTTTAGTTCCTTCTCTAGCATTGCCCTGAAGCGGGCACTATTCACCGTTTCACCTCTTTTCTAGTAATGCTCCAGAATCCGTGCTAGTCCTTGAAGAGAAAGGAGAGAAGCTTCCCTGCGAAGAGTTGAGAGGAGTCTTCTGGGACGACCAGAGCGTTGCTCGTCAATGATTCACATAGGTCCGTTTTAAAACATTCCTCTTCTTCCATACTCTCTTCTTTCGCTAACACTGCAACTGGCGTACCATTTTACCATCCATCTATAAACTACGGTTTAAATTTTATTCTGACCACAAAATAGTAGTTCATGCAATTAGTTTATAATGTTAAGCTTTATTGCATGAGTACATGTTTTGAAAACGA
>BOPP01000026.1:338563-380420 GCA_017312745.1 Gryllus bimaculatus | reverse complement strand
ATTATGAACGATTTCTTGCAACAGAAAAGGTTCTTTTATAATGCTGGAATACAAAAAATAGTATTACTACCCGCTGCTGATACGATGGACTTTAGTGTAATGCGCCACCATTTTGTTTTAATTGTCTCTTGTAAACGGGTCGTATGGTGGCATAGGTTAACGCTATTTCAAACCATGTACCTTTCCTTCGCGGTCGGGAGTTTGAAGTACTTGGTATTTGCTTAGCTTTTTGCATTACCTTCATAAATTAATAACAAACTAATGGTATTATACTATAAATTATTGTGCTAGCTCATCTACATTCAATTTTTCGGGGATGTCCTATATTTATTGTACAAATGTACATTTAAGTATAGCGAACAATTTATGTGGATTTATATACTAAATGGTACAGACTGCGCAATTCCTCCTTCCTATTCCTAGGGCCGGGCAATGGCTACTCCTTTTCTGCATGACGCGCACAGCACGCAGCTGATGGGCAACCAAATCGAGCTGAAGCGCAGTGGAAGTGAAAGAAAGATTTGCGCAATGCATATGAGGTGAAGTTTTCAAATTTCAATGAGAGGCCACGAAATTCACTTCTGCAGCTCAGGAGGTGTGTGGTATAGTTCACAAAATATCTCTGCGCATTCGAATGCCGTAAAAAGACCGGGGATTTTTCGGGTTTTAACAGTCGTAGAGTTCACAGGCATTTCGTTCGAACTCTGCCAATTTTCTGGGATCGAAACCACGTCTAAAATACATTCGCCCCAATGTTTGTACTTCGCAACATGAAATTATAACGATATAATATTAAAAATGAAAATATTTGTATAAAACATCTCCCATCCTAAAGTGTGAGACGATACCGTTCATTGCTACTTTGGCGTGGAGCGTGCGTGCCCGGGTGGGCCTGGGGCGGCTGGTCGGCGAGGCGCGAGGCGAGCGCCCCTTGCGGCCGCCACGGGCAGCTGGCCTACAAGGTGCACTCGCAACGGGTAAGACACATGCCAGCCAAAACTTCTCAAACGTGTTTCACTTCTTCGTTGTGTTCCGTTCTGATGTATGCATCAGAACGTGTATGTTATAACACTGGATGCTGATATAACATGCAGACCGACAAAGAACGTCGATTAAACGAATACTTAATTCGAATGAAAATGTTGAACTCATTAGTTTGAGGATTGAAGAAATCACGACCGTTGATGAATAAATTTATTTACTCATGGGATTGGTCAGTGTGGGTAAAGAAACAATTAGTTACGCCAACGTTTCGAAATATTTAATTTCTTCATCGGGGATAGAGTATAAATACAAATTAACAATGTATGAGAACAACAAATTTCAATAAATTGATTCATTAATCCATGTGGAGTGTGTACCTTCTATATTTATGTGTTTTATTTGTCTTAGTTTATTAACATTTTTCGTTGTTTGAGAAGTGTTAATGAATTAATGAATCAATTTATTTAAATTTGTTTGTTGTCCTCGTGCGTTATTCATTTGTCCTTACACTCTAGCCCTCATGAAGAAATTAAATATTTCGAAACGTTGGCATAAATGTTTCTTTAAACACACTGACCAAGCACGTGAACTATTTTTGTTATTATAACTCTTTAGTTTGAGAGACAAACCTTATGAGTTGCAAAGTTTTTAACGAAATAAATTGATAAAGTAGGCAATGGAAATGGAAATATTTAGGGGGGGAATACTTTTACTTTCTGGAATCTTAGCTGTCGATGACCCCTCGCCTTCTGCTTGGTTGGGGAGAGTACATAATGTCAAACGACTAAGAATAGCAGATTGTGTGAAAACCGTAAAGTGATATTATTTCGGGCAAGGTTGAAAATATTCGAGCCCGAAAAAGTCATTTCGCCGTCAAGGTTTATTCAATAATTTTTCGCATTTACCTTTAATTTACATTTGCTTCGTAGTGATCAATTATTAGAAATGTTCACTCAATAATCACAAATGTTGCGAAATTGAAACAAATGGACTGGCGATGCGCTTCCATCGCGCACAGACGCACTGCATGCAACACTTTCTTTCGGTTACTATATTGGTTTCATTTAATATTTGTGTAGTTTTTTCTTACTGTTACCGCATAGACTGAAAACTTTACTTCTTCGGTGACGAATGTGAAGTTTTTATACTATAATTGAATCGTTAATTCAATTATAGAAGTGTACAATCTCTTTGAGAGAGAGTACACTTGTAGTAGATGGGATTCCGACTGGCTGCGGAGTGATGCGGCGGTGCGTGGGGGCTGTGTTAATTTTTGACGCCTCGCCATGGCAACCGCGAAGCAGTGCGTGGCGTATCGACGCGGCCAGGCGAGGCGGCGTCGGAGGCGGAAGCCTGCGTCTTCGATTGCGCCTCCCTCGCCGCCTTGTGGCCACCGGATGGGAGAACTGACGGGGGCCTCTACGAAGCTCGACTCCGCCGCCACGAAGAATTTGCTCGTAAATAACACGACGTCCCCTTCAGCGGCCCGCCGCCTCGCCGTAATGCACGTCATTCGGGGAATATTACCGCTGTGAAGACTCTCAAACAAAATGAAGCGATGGGATGCAACCATTAGAAGGTTTGCGGAGACTTTTGGCGGCACCAAATGCGTTTTTCCTAGGAGGCAACATTGCAACATTTCTGAATCATTTGACTATTGCAGTCTTACTTTCTTACTGCTGCTTAAGCAGTGTGGATAAGACATTGTAATGCTGCGGGAAAAACGGCGAATTTTCGACAGGAAAACTCTTATTGCCGGCTATGGTAACGACAAAGGGGATAAATCATGTCACTAAATATAGGAAATTACCTCCCCTAATACGTTGTGTAATAAAAATCCTTTTTTGGAGGTCCTTAATACCGAAAAATTAAATGACGACAAAACGTGTCTGACCATCCACCCGTCTTGATCAATGCTAGCGCCTAAACCGATCAGCCGAGTTTAATGTGAAAACGAATGGATTATTTAGCTTTGCATCCTAAGGTGAGGGAATGTAAATCTTGTAAAAACGAGTAGTATAGATGAATATAACAATATTACGTATATTTTATTATTCTATTCATTTGTATTTTGTTGCTAGCGGTACCAAAAATGCTGATTTACAAAATGTGTATGCCATACGAATCCAGCAGTCATTGTTCCTTCGACACCGCTGCACTGGCATCAGAAGGCGGTAGTGACGGCTGCTGCTCATTCCCTTTATTATAAGATAATAATATTTACGGCTAAAATACGTATCAGGCATTGTTAGTACATGTATGTTTAAGATGAACTGAAGTGAACTCAATGGCAGATTGTTGTTTTCGTTTCAACGTTTGAATATAAAAAAAAATACCTATTTTGTGCACTCTTTTATGCGAATAGTTCTAAATGCACTGAATAAACACGACATAAACGCCATTTTGATCTTTGAACGCCATCTTACATGCACATTTTTACAAGTAGTACGATCAAGTGAGTCTACGTCATGAGAAAGAGGCTTGGGGCAGGTGAATCCAAGTAGGTGGACCATAGTTTACGTATTCACATAAAACGCACAAATGTTCTATATTGTACTTAAGGGGCATTCATTATTGTGCGTACGGGGCATTGTGTCCCTCGCGTATGTCTTGTGTACCCTAATACATCCATTATCTTTTGGCTTGACAGGGAACTATGTATGTAGTTAAAGAACTGGCTTCCTACACCCACAACAGAGATCCGAGGAGGTCCCATTAGGGGACTCTTCACTGGTAATGTTCTCGGACGAGCGGCAGGTAAACTGGTAGACCTGGTAGGTCATTTAGAGGCAGAGTGCAGGGAAGAGTGCGTCTTAAAACCGAAAAGTTAGCCATGTGTCAAGGGAATACGAAACAAATTATGCGAGAAAGCCTCCACTGCTTTTTAAGTTACATTGTTGTAATGAATTTCTTACGTTCATCGTGGAATCCAACATAAAGCAAGCGGTGAAACATCTTTTTATCTGGAAGTATGGGTGTTTTCGATCATCGGCAGGACGGTGGTTTCTGTTGTGGCGGACATAAGCAAACAAGGCGGAGGTTAAGAGGATGCCGCCGCCGCCGCCGTCACCAGCGCCGCGTCCGTCGTCATCAGCTTCGTTTCGTCTCCTTCCTCGTCGGCGTTCTGTGGAGACGGCGCCGCCTCTGTTGACGCAGCACTCTATACATCCGCGGCCGGTCTCCACCGCCCCGTCTCGACTCTGCCGCTCCAAAGAGATCTACACCGTTTCCTGTCTCAAATGACGAACGTAATGTTTCTGTCCAATGAACGCACACCACAAGTATAGTCACTGTTACTGCAGTCTTACTAGTAGGGCTCCACATGCGGGATGTTGGTACCCACGGCCTCCCCGTCCGTCCTCGCCGCCGTCACAATCGCCTTCGCCTGCACCGCCGCCTCCGCCTCCCACGGGGACACCGACCGGAGCGGCGCGGCGGCGGCGGCGGCGGCGGCGGCGGCACGTGTTTACGTGGCCAGGTCTTTAAATACTCCGGGCGCCTTGCCGCGTCTGCCACCGCCTCCGCCTCCGCCGCCCAGGCGCGAGACACACACGCGCTAGTCTCGGGACGAGACGACGACGGCAGGAGGAGGAGGAGGAGGATAAACTGAGAAAAGGGGGAGAGGAACTGCACAGGATGTGGCAGGTGCACAATGGATGAGGAGAACCGACAGCCGGCGGCTGCGGAAGCAGGTAACGACGAGGAAACAGCGTTATGCGCGGGGGAAAGATGTCGATGAAGGCTTGGGACAGGTGGATCAGCGGAGTAGCCATCAGAAAGGGTGTTTCTGAGAAACCCGCGTGTTTCGCAAGAAAGAGGTTGGAGCAGAGAATGTACATATTTTTATTCTGTCGCATGCAATGACCCCAGCCGGGTCACGCCAACTGTAAATCTGTTGCCGCCGCTACGCTCTCCATTGTGGGAAGAATGGAGAAGGTGGAGGAGTGACAGTTTTCTAGCATTTCAATGACCGTTGCCAGCCTGTATCGAGACCCGAACTCGCTGATGTAGGGCCACCTTCAATATTGTTTTCGCTACCCTGCGTCCCCCTGAAACTGCTCATTTTACCTCCGTAGCCCGATCCCCACCCCCAGCCCCGGCCGCGGAAGCGGGCATGGGAGCGCTGGACTCAACCTGGCCGAAACACACATGAACCAGGTTTTTTAAACCTGTTTTACGGATACAGTTCAAATCCATCCATTGCATTTTTCTTCCGATGTGACGAGAACATTTCGTGATTATTTTAAAGTCATAAGAAAAATTGAAGATTTTATCTCTACTCGCAAATGGTAGGAGTTAGTTTTGACAGCAAACGCTCGTAGATGTTTGGATTGAAATACAATTTGTACGCACAGATAAATAGATATATAACATATAATTCATGTTTATATACACTATACTCTTTATAACGAAACTCAAAGAACTAAATAATTATATTTGTTACTTACACAGCAAGTAAATAAAATGAATTATGTTTTGGAAGAATACCACATTCAAGATGTATGATGCGGCTGCTGCTGCTGGTGATGATGATGATTTAAGGTTTAAGGGCGCTTCAACAGCTAAGATCATTAGCGCCTGTCAAGATGTATGACAGCAAAATGGGAATGTAAGATATCTGAGATAGAATCATTATACTTGCTTTTTTCTTCATACATTTGTATTAAATTTTTATGTGCATCGAACACCAAAAAGTAGGTCTGAATATGTTTTTTGACGTGGAAATATTTCTCCCCATTATTGACCAAAATGCATATCTACTTTGTCATAGATTTCTACACAGTTAAGGAGAGCGTATCTGTTTTATTTACAATTGATATAATGACTTCGCTGTAAGATTTTTTTACTAATTAATTTGAAAATTTTCCATAGATCTTATAAAGAAATACCAAAACCACAGCACTAAAGTTGAACGACCGGGAAAGCAATTTTCGAACAATGAAATATACGTTTAATACCCTCTGTTGCAAGGTATTCTATGCCCTCCAGGAGTTGCATGGTTTAAAATTAACATTTAATATAATTCGACAGCGTTTATAAGGTTTTGGAAACCTTTTGTACGAGAGATTACTAAAATTAAAGAAAAAAAGATTGGCTTGATGTAGAGTTCAGATTTCATTGAATAGATTCCATGAATGTGAATCAATTAGCAATAGATGCCATTACCATTCCGGTCACTATCATCAGCTGGAGAGATCGCCTCCTAAGGACCAGCATCTCGGCTGCTGCTCGAAGCACATTTATGGAGGGGAACTGCGCAGGCTACAAATAAGAAAGGCTTTAAAAAATACGCCTATCCCCGTCTTCAGCAAATACAAAATTTTATACGACTTCGCCAATTATTCCTTACAAAGTTGGCGGGCATAGACAACCCCCAATAATGAGATTAAATGTGTTTACTGATATGTCGTAATAAAGTACGCAAAAAGGTATTGTAAAAGCAAAAGAACCAATATAAAGTGACGTGATAATGAAGGAAAATCTGTTTTCTTGTAAAAAAAAAATCATCCTTGGTGGTGTGTGGCGAGGCCGTGCGAGCAGCGCTGCGTGGGCGGCGGGTGGGCTGTTTGTTGTGGAGGCGCCAGACGGGGTGGGGTGGGGCAGGTCAGCCCCGCCGTCTGCTGCTGAGGCGGGGCCGTTCACCTGCTGCGTCGCCGCCGACGCCGACGCCGCCGACGCTAAGAATAGGGGGTTTATTTGGGAGTGCGTCGCAGTGGCGGCGGCGCACGCGCCGCGGTGCCCATGCGTGCCGCCGCCCCGCCGGGCAGCAGGCCCGTCGGCAGTGGCCCTCCTAGCCATCGCGCTCCGCACTCCAGTGTCTATGGAGCGAGAATAGGATTTCCGTCCGTATGCTCCTGGGCTGCTAGCGGACGCGCCAAGATGAGCTATTGGGCGGCGCTGTGTGGGAGGATGAGTATAGAGACAGCCAGAAGCCGTTCCAATAGCGTCTTGCTGACGCGAAGCGCGCGCGCTTTTCCGGCCTCGCGCCGGCGGGGGCTCAGCACAGGACGTCGCGCCGGGAACCTTCCTCTCGCTGCGATGGACGCCGACAGGAACATCACGTGAACGCCCGACAGGCAGATTTTGGGGCACTCTAACAATTGTTGCTGCTAGGCTAAAATTGTATACAACTGCAGTAAATGGGAATCAGATGCGGTTATCCATACTGCGCGCGAATAGGAACGCAGAATGGAAACTTGATAGGGGGCGCGGTCAGGGAAATTGATATTTCTAAGCAAAGAAATGTGTTTAGTTAAGAATACAGATTAGAAACCTTGTCTGAAATTTAACGAGAAGCCTCCGTGTCCTGTGGACAGAACTCGCGAATGTTAATATGATAGAGGCTGTGTTCCAAGTTACATGTGGATAAAGTGGAACACCGATCATACGTGGAAATTGTACTTGTGTGTATCAGAAATACCGCTGAGCTACAAGCGTTGGGTGTTGGTACGTTGTAGTGGGATGGTTTGAGGGAGTCTGAGAGACATTTGCAAATCAAACATAAAAGATGGCATTCAACGTCTTATTGGCGAAGACGTTTACAAATCTTTGAAAATTAATGGTTGAAATTGTGAGTAATACATGTTATTTTCTATTATGAACACTAAAACAATGATTTGTATGTACTTATATTTCAATTTTAGCTATTCATTGGATCGTACATCAAAAACCAATGCGGTTTCAGAATTTCGAAGTAGATCTCAGCAACCCTCAGTTGCATGTGGTGGATTTCTATCCCTGCCACTGTATTGGTTACCATAATATAGTTGTCATACCTTATGGAATTGCCCTCTTGATCTGCAATAGCCAGACTGTAGGTTTGCGTTTCGATACGGTGAGAATTTCACAAAACCTACACTGCTACTTCACATTCTTTGCTGAAAGCTACATTAAGAATTGGTGGTTTAAGTGAATTTAATTCGCCATCAAATAGTAGAATTACAACAGCACACACTTTCTAGCATTATTTAAAATCTTTGCAATTTTCGTAAATTCAAAGAGTTGAACTATTATGAAATCTGCCCTTTTTTCTCAATCTGATGTATTTGAGAAAAAATGTGATATTTTGGCGACTTAAAGCCTGTATCTCAAACAAAATGCGCGGAAATCTTATTTTTAAAATTAAGAAAAAATTGGAAAATTTAAATATCTACATTATGGTGTTTTTTTTTTCGTCAATGGTCAACACTAGTGCCTACCCTAAATGGCTCAGAAGAATTTTCCAAAATAGACATTTTCCGATCAATTTGGGCGAACTCGATGTCCTGCGAATATGAAAGTATGTTTAGGTTCTTGGGAGTACTTTGTGTGAGGCCATTTTCAAAACGTTCTCAAAAAGTTTTTGAAAATAATTAGTTTTCACGTTATTTTGCGTGAAATGCAAGCAATTTCAAAAGTATTATTTTCTCCAATAGGCTCTCACTTTTTTCTTAATTAGAGCAAAATAAGCTCACAAAAATGGTGCATGTCCCACTTTCTGCGAACACTTTGTACTTTCAAATATCGCACAAGAACATTGATAATATATTTTTTTAATGAAATCTGTTGAACAAAGACATCTTAAAAAAAGTCATGTATGAAGCAAATGAAAGTTGTTTAAAAAAAATCAATTTTTAAAAAAGGTCCCGTGCTTTCTTTATAACTTTTTCTATAAAAAAAGAGAAAAAATCCTTTTTTTTGTATCAGGGAACCCCAAAACTTGTATTTCCGTTGAAAACTCGAAATCGATTTTCCGTAGCATTGCATAAGTTTCTCTGTACTGCGTATATTAATCCGTATATATGTACGTATACGAGAAAGTAAAAATGAAGTAAAAGTTGGCTTAGATGTAATGGGAAACCGATCTATCCCATCTATATTAAGTCACGCCCTGTTTTATTTGCTTTTTTAAGTTAAATGTATAAGGTAGTGCGCAAAGTATGCATTATTTTCTTAAATATAAAAGTTACCCTGCGGTACGTGAAACCTACAGTAATGTTAGTGTTCCTCCACGAACTAAACAAAAGTACACTTAGTTGTATTCTAACCAGCGGTTTAAGTGTGTAGTCATTCATGTTTGTACTTGCGGGAGAACGCAGGAACATAATATACTTTCTGGAAAAGGGAAAAGTCACAATCATCACGTTCTCTATTACATTCTCTAGCTATTTCATCCAAATCGTGTGTTTCATAACTATAACAGGAGGATACATTTCGGTATGACGCACACTCGTTTAGATGCTATAAAAGGTAAAATAGGTAGGTCCTATTCTATATTTTCATTTTGCAGAATCTTTTCAACAAACCTTTCGTTCGAAGTTTGTAGCTTTCCCTATTTAATCACATCTGCTCAAACCGCCTGAAGATTATTGTGAAAACTGTTTCTTGCTTATTCGCGAGAATGAAATCTTTCATTTCTTGATGGCAATGAAGATTCTTTCATTAAGTTTTAGAGTTAGGAAGTTTCACGAAGGAGGAATTATCGCAGAGTTTCAAGGTAATGAAATTAAGTTTTTAATACTTGAACTTTCATCTCGTCTTCGTCTCCGATATTTCATTTGGATTATGAAAAACAATTGTGGAAGAGAATACCAGGAACGAAACTGTAAAAAAACATTTTCTAAAATAATTTAATGTAATCGAAAAACTGATACGGCCAAGATGTTATATACGTACTTTTTTAATACAAGGAATGAATTTATACTTTTATAATATAGGCCCCAGATGTTATCCCGCCTGCCAATGAACAAATAGGGTCCGATTCCCTACAATCACTTCCTTAATTGAATTTCTTAATTGATATTGATTGTCCAGTATTCCAATTTGTCTGTAAGTGGTATAAATAACATCCTATGCTCATGCACTTAAATTTTGATTGACAAAAGTGCCTGCTCTGTAACTATCGGTTTCTGTAAGCAACATTTCCGCTCTTGTTTGACGTGACGCTACGCGCCGTGCATCTATCGTCTCGACGCGTTCAGCGTCGGTGGCAGAGACGAGCACAAATACGTCCCATGCATAGGGCGTCAAATGCATGATAAGAGTTCGCCGTTGAGTTGCGCCCAGAAGCCTCGCCCGGGCTCCCTCTCTCGTCTTGAACTCGGAGAGGCAGACAGCACCCGAGCGCCTTGCGAGACGAGCGCCGCACTCAAGGTCCATTCGCGGTCCGCTCTCCGGATCAGGGCCGTGGCTCGCTGCGCAGGCGGCCGATCCTGCCATCGCAATTGGCGAATTGCTGGCCAAGTACGCGCCTGGATCGAGCAACCCGCTGCGCAGCTGCGCTCGCCATTTTGCAGACGTCGTTGCGCTCGTCTCGGCACTCGCAATTGGCGCTCCTGGAGGCCGTTGCCACGTGGAGTACAGGATTTCCTCAAATTTCATACAGACGTTGCGGAATATCATAAACTTTTACGGTTGCCGACCGATCTAGGTAGCAGAGACCGGCCAGGTCGAAGTGTTGCAATGTTTTGCACTCGAATCGACTGAGTTTCGCTTCAGAGCAAGCTTTGCCGCTGTCTCTACGACGACTCTGATCGGGGAGTCCTAGGGTTCGATTCCCGACGGAGGCAGGATTTTCGATGCAAGTTATGGGATAGGATGAATTCACCTACAGTTTGGTAGAGAATTGTAGTGAGCAATTGCTCTGATAGGTAGTTCGTGTTTTTTTCGATCAATATAAGGCGAATGCCGGAACAGTACCCGATCAGACGGGTCACAAACTGTATGCGATCTTTCCGTCATCTTCCTTGTTCTATACTTTCCCCTTACGCACACACATGCTTACGTAGCAATACACTACACTACCGTAACTGGCAGGAGGCCAGCGGGTATATTAGAGCTTACCCCGACTGGGACGTGCCCGTCTGGAAGAGATACCTGGAGAGGAATCTCTCCGCAAGTCGATGTAGTATAAGCTGGCACCAGATCTCACCTCTCATCTTTGGAGGAACACCGCCACCACCAGACATAAAATAATTCACCACAGTGACGAGGCTAGGGACCGTAGTGAGGTGAGAGAGTGAGAGACAGTGTCCCGTCTCGGCAATAGGTAAATGAAAAACGCGTAAATGTCACAGGCATGTCCCGGTAACCTATTAAAGTTAATTATATAAATTAATAGATGGAAATCGATTTCTAGAAAACCAGAAAAAGATACAGAATTTAATTGATCTGAGAAAACCAAGAGTTTTTGGAAGAATCGTTAAAAGTCAGAAAACTTGCAGACAATTGTAAAACCAAATAACGTTATATTCAAATTAATTCGTTCTTATTGCCAAAATATTTATTTTATAAATTATATTGTTCATTTTGTCTTGATTACGGTGTGATATCAAGCCACCTGATGATAGTTAACTTATTTTAGATAATATCTTCCAAGAATGTATTAGAGAAAGTCAATCTTAAGATTCAATGGAGAATGAGGCTCAGTCGAAGCGTTTTAATATCGACTGAAGCCCCACTACCAATGTTCTATTTTAATACAGAAAAATTAAAATTCTGTCAGGAAAAAAATTGTAAAAACATTTCTTAGAAAAAAAAAAAGAAAAAAAAAACGGGAAAAGTTTGTCCCAGGAAATGTGGGTTTTCTTTAAGTAAAACGATTCGAATGTAACAGAGTATGTAAGGTATGAAAATCATAAATACCAAGCACTTTAAATTTTTAACGTCGACAAAAATTAAAACATTTCCTCTTATCGACAATTTGAAATTCACAATTTACATTTCACTGAATTCGAGAACTAAGCCTTATTGTTTCTTACAGATTCATTCAGGTATTTGCCAGATGTTTGTTCCTACCATGTGCATTCTTCATGCATATTATTTAGTGATTTTATATAATTATGTAAATTAATTGACTACCATATTATTATCTAATTATTAGATTATATAGATGAAGGAAATACGGGAAAGTTTAAATTTTTTTCCTCTGCCCTAAAATTCGAAAACTCCAAAAATGTTTCAGGTCGTTCTATAATTCTCCAAAAGTAATAAATTGAGAGAAGTTTACATGTTTTGCAACAGTACAGTCATTATACATTATGAACCATAATTAAAAATGTTTTTTGAAAATAAAATGTATTTTTTATGTATTTATCACGCTTACCAAGATCCGTGCATGTATGTCCATCATAACTTAAATTTGCTGTAATAACATGCTATTCACAGTGTCGTAAACATTTAATGCATTACTTACAATTACGAATACATTTTTGTAAAGACACATCTTAGTCAATTGCTGGGCATCGCGGTAATATACAATCCTTTATCTTTTCATTTAAAAACAGCCTGTTTGATAAGTCTGGAAAGCGCAAAAGTAAATACCAATAAACATTCTGTTTCTTCATGACAAATTCCACTTGTGCAAGGATGAACCTTCAAAATAAACTTAATAATACGAGTTGAATGCAAATGAGAATACCACTTTCCAAAATCAGCAGTCCCAAGAATATATATTTTTAACTTTGGCGCCAATGAAAAACATATCACTTTATTGGTTATCTCACGCGCACAATTTGCTCCTTTCTCATTAAAAAAAAACTTTGTTTCTCTAAGACAAACTCTTTATGTCCACATGTTATTTTTTCACAAAACTTAATTCACTTGTTGCATTATAAATTTGGGAAGTTGAGAAGAAGGTAACAACGAACGAGTCACTCAGCTTAACATCAATAGTTTTTCGCATTTCTACACTCTGTGTAATCTACGCAATATTTTCTTGTGGGAATATCACTATACGCACATGTTAATAGCTTCGTGCTTTCGCCGACTCGGAATATAGGTTAATCGAATGTACGCATATAAGTTAATTCCCATCTTCCCAAAAAATAGGCGGATCCTGATAAAATCTATTGACCCGTTTATATTTTTACCTACATTGTGTCCAGTAATTTTGTATTAATAATTTGACACATTCGTTAGTTAGCTTCAGAACAGTACTTGCTTCCGACAGTGCGACTTAACGGTGACCATCGATAAGAGAGGAACTAGTCATCAGTGTACAGTGGCCAAAGCAATGTCGTCTAGTGGCTGCCCCGATACGAAGCCCATTACAAGGGCACTTAATGTTTTCAGAACATCAAACACCGATGAAACAGTCTCAAATTGTTTATGTTATCATTGTGGTTAAAGTAGTGTTAGTGTAAGTTCATAACGATTGCCTTTTTATAATTTCATGTAATTCCGGTATTTTGAGAAAGTAAAAGATTTCTAATAATTTTGTGAAAAATGTATATCAGAAATGCCACATTCGAAAGCAAAAATTACGTAATGATTTATTATTTTTTTCCTGTGCGTTTTCTTGTTTGCTTACAGGAAATATGAATATTTTAATTAGTGATTATTACTACTTTATGGTTAATATTAATTTATTGATTTACGGTTAAGTTACCTCGATTTCATAACTGGAACTAACGCAATTGATGATTATTTTAACAGCAAAATTGTGGTGCATCACATTAGACTTTCCATACAATTTGTAATGGTTGTTAGATTTTAATAAAAATATTGCAAATTATCTACAACTAACACTTCAGGTATCGTGAGCAAATCTCTTCTGCTCTAACAAAGCCTACTAAGTCTTCTAAAACTGATTTCATAGGTAAAATTCACTTTTTTTTGTGTACATGAGGAGTGTGAAAAGAAGCCTTCAGTCTGGCCAAATCAGTTCGAAAATATTTTATTAACGGTTTTGGCTCCAATGTTGACAGACTTATAGAATTTTTCGGAGGAAAAAAAATACTATTGTTTCCTAGGACCTCCAAAAATGTTTTCAGTCAGAATATCGGGATTGATTTTCTACATTACAATATTTCCTCTAGATATGTATACGTGAAAGTAATAACACACTGTAATATAAATGTTTCTTTACATTGTCACATACGCTTAAACGACCCCCACCGCTGCATTGTTGAGCCAGATTACCTGCCGACATGGCTGTCGCGCCTCCAATTTTGAGCGCTCAGAGCGGAGTGGTACCCTCCAATAGCCGCCAGATGGCAGTTGGGCTTTGAAGCTTAACTGCCCCAGCTGCTCCTTCACATGGTGTGGAGACGAGCGGGCGGCTAGCTGGTCACATGACCGTAATGCTCCAAGCAATTCGTTCTCCCATTATTTACTGATACAAAGTGTTTTCACGGGCGAAAACAACAACATGATTGTATTATAATGTAGTGTGATATCGATACTCTTTGAAAATGCAAACACGCTTGTTGTAACTTTTAACTAGTACATTTGATTTTACTATCTCCAACGCGGAGTATATTTCGCTTCGTTCGTGGTCAGCGAATTTGAAATGATCTGTTGATGTTAAAGGGCAATTCGCATGAAGCACCTACGACATTTTCATAATTTTGAAAAATGTCTCCAATTTATTGTCATTTTTGTGTTGTTTTTTTTTCTTTCTTTTTTTCCCATATGAAAAGTATTTACATGGCGTGGGTTCCATTTCATTAAAACCTGTAAAATTTCAGGAATAGCAGATTTTATTTTCTCACCTTCGTAAGAAGAACAAATATTGTAATTTTGTGCCAGAAAACTGCAAATTTTCCAGAAAAAAAATCGTTTTGCTGGGATCTGGCCACGATCAATTGGATAAATTTTGTTCCTATGTACAGTAAATTACTTCCTCTAATATGTTGTGTAGTCGGAATTCACGTATTGTGGGACTTTGAAACAAGAAAAATCGATTCATGACGAAACGTGCGACTTCAAATTTTTTGGTTAAACGTTGTCCTCTGATAGTGTGCAGGACACTCAAGAGAATGGTGCATGTCTCATTTTCGTTGAAATCCCTGATTTTTTGAAAATTGCAAAGATCAAAATTTTTTCGGCGTCTTCTACAGTTACTCTATTGAAGAGAGATTTTTTAAAGTTGTTCAAAGACATATATTGAAATAAGGTCATTTATAATTATGTAGTTGATATATAGTATAGATATATGTTGTTTTCACGTAATTTTGCGTGAAATGGAGGCAAGTTTTAAACAAGTATTTTCTCCAAATAGGTTCCAAATATTTTCTTCAAATTTTCTCCTCATGTGTAGTAGAAAACTAAACAAAATGTTGTGCTTGCCCCATTTTTAGCGAACGTTGTGTATTTTCGAAAATTGTAAAAATTAACATTGCGAAAGTACAGTATCGAAGTTAAAGACGTGTTAGATGTGCTAAAAATCAATATTTATAAAAGTACAATTGTATGTACTATTGTTTTTAACGATAAGTTTTTGCGGAATTTCTGCTTACAGCTAATGTAATTTATCAAAGAAATTCAAAAGCGGCTCCAAATTTTTTTCTCACGGATAGAGCATGGGAGTCTTATAATGCACAGGTCTCATTTTCGTTGAACTCTGGAATAACGAAAATTACAAAATGCGTAAAAGTATAATCTGTTGTGTCATCACAAGCTTCAATTTGTCATACATTCTCAATACTGAGAATAGTTTTATTTTAAAAAGCAATTGATTCCTCAATTTTGAATCATTATATCATTTCGTGTGTATTGTAGAATATTAATAGGCGCTTAAATATAAGTTATGTTTGAGTTTTTCAAGTGATCGCTTAAGGGTTACGATAAAAATTGCAGTATTACATCACGTTGCCCATAATAGGAGAAAGGTGGTGGTGGTGGTGGTGTACCACCAATAGTTTCAGCATTTCATTAGTCTCCACACGGGATGCTATATCTGATTTCCTTCGTCTATTCCACAATCCAGGAAGGTTGTACTTAATTTGCATTGCTTGTTTTGTACTTAGTTTCAAAATCCACACTCCTCCACAACCCCAATATTTTGGTAGACATTTATCCTCTTGAAGAACCATATAAATGCAGTCGCGCACGTTGCAGTATTCGAGATATTTCGGCAGAAGAGGATGTTACATTATGTAACGTGTGAGCTATGAAAAATACTTAAAAAAATAAGATAATTGCAAGATTGCAACCTAAGAAAACTAAACAATAGTATTAATATAGAAGCAGAGAATAATAAGTGGATGTCAGTATTTCGTGTTTGTATTACCAGTGGCTCTTAATAGACTATTAAAGAATAATCGTGAAGTAGTTAGGATTTCTTTTTCACTGACGTAACGTAAGTGTTAATGTTACGATCCTGATAATAAAATGAAGGTTTTTTTTTACTTCAGTGCGTGCATGAAGTACGTAAGGTATGAGTGTAAGGAGTGATAGTAATTGTCATGGGATTTGCAACCGGAATTTCGGTAGAACCATGTAAAGGCAGCTCCACATTCGGAATTCGCCGAGCATCTCGTCCAATCCCAAGCAGCTCATGTTTTCGGCGAATGTTGGCTCCCTTAGAGGAGTTCAAAAGACTAACACGCGGTAGGTAGGGCGAATACCGAATGTTCGGCGCTTGGCGAATCGCAAGCAACCCGTCCACTCTACTCGAGATTCGGCGAGCGGTTGCTCGGGATTCGCCGAATGCCGCATGTGTGGAGCCTCCTTTACGTCTGAGGTAAGTTCTCCGCCGTGATGTTGGTGGGCTCCGAGGCTAGGCGTCCCCCCTCAACACCCCTGGGGAGAACGGAATGACAGTGCACTGGCGTCGGAGGCGGCGCTGTGACTGCGGCCTTGGAAGATGCGTGTTCGTCAACAACACCACTCTGACGCACTACGCTCTCGGCTCTCTGCCCCCACTCAGTACACTTACAATCAAACGAACAAATAGAAAAAAAAAAGAAAGGAACATTTAAAGAATCTATGAATTCTCGAAAGAGGACTGTTACTTTAAGTTGTAATGAGTACAATATATTACTCATTTGCAATGCGTGTAGAAATTCTAGACTCCAACCATGTGGGAGGAGACTATCGTTTCATCAGATTCCCACGAGCGGGGAACGCGAACACAAAAGACCCCAAGACAATTGAACAGTTTCGATTTCGGCTGAAAGTATAAAAATTTGATTGTTTTATTTCGCTAATTTTTACTCTGCGAATATCGACAGCATTCTCATAAGCCACTGCTTACGACACTGATGACGTCGTGTGACAGTAACGCTTAATTTGTGTTATACAGGATTGTTTTATTTTATGCCGTGAGCAGTGTGCGTGCTTTGCTTTTGGAAACCCATTTTGTATGAGTTGGTTCAACATTTTGACTGCTGAAAGCCGCTATTTTAGCATTTTTTTTTTACGTGACTGTGGTAAAGCTTTTTACAAGATATCAACAAATACTTTCCGGCAGATCTGATACATACACACACGCAACTTGTGGTGCTAAAACAACACGTACTTTCTCCCCGTATTTTCACGCAAAATTACGCGAAAAGTTCCTCAATGTTCGAAAAATTGTATATGAACGTATTTCAAAACCTATTTCTAAAGAACAGATGTCATTAAGGAAAAAATCTCTATCTTTAATATTTTATTGTAGGAAGACTCCGCAAAAATTTGAACTTTGCAATTTTCAAAAAATTAGTGTTAATGAACACGAGATGTAAACCATTTTGTTAAACGTTCTTCACACTATCAAATAACAAAATTTAATAAAAAACGATGGAGCCATTTTTTAAAAATTTGGAAAATGTCTCAGGGGATTCATGTAAAGTACCCTCCAAAATTAAAATATCGATTTCAAATTCAAGGGGCCGCGACGTCAGTCTGATTGATTGAGGAATATCATTTTTTGAGAAAATCGGCTGAACAGTTTATTCACTATCGTTGTACAGACAGACAGACAGACACGACTTTTCTTATCAAGGACCACAAAACATGGATCCTGGCTACACCTCGTGATAGAGGATTTTTTTCTAAATTTAGCAACTTGATTTTTCTACTTTTTCGTTACCAAGGCACTCTAATAAGTTTTTTCTGCCGAAAATTCGCCGTTTTTTCACGCACCATTACACAACTTTCTCTCTACTCCGTAGGGAGAAAATCAAACTTAGCGACTGGCGTAGCGCTAGACATTTGCTTCTGAAGTGTGCACCGTGCACTGGGTCTTCGGGAGAAACGAAACGCCCGGCCAAGACGCACAGTTGCACGAGGCTTCCCGTGTCGTGTGGGGGAGCCGGGCCGCGCCGCGCCGCGCCGCGCCGCGCCGCACCGCACCGCACCGCACCGCACCGCACCGCACCGCACCGCTTGGAGCTGTAGTAGGTTGGGCAGCTGCCGCGCCGCGCCGCGCTTGCCGGGTGCGTGGCCGGATAAGGGCTGGACGCCGCGGAGCGCGAGCCCGCGCCCGCGACCCCCTTTCAATCAATTTTTTGTGCGTTTGGCCTTGAACGAAATAAATGAATGACTCCGGGCCAAAAAACGCCTCCCGAAGGAAAAACGTGGAAGAGTGCCTGGTGGCGCGGGAAAATGGTGCCCGCCTCCCATAATGCCTCTGCGAAACGGAGTTTCCTGCCGGGGGAGGGAAGGGCGAGGGCGAGGGGAGGGCGGCGTGCTGACGCCCTAGAGCTGGGTCTTTCTGGCTGGCCGTATTACATTTTAGGAAAATTTTACTTTTGTTTGGTAAACTTCAGTGTCTACATTTTTACTAGTTAAAACAAGATTGAAGAATAATAATTATTATAATTGTTATTATCACCTTCATTACTACTATTTATTTTATTACTCAAGAAATTTAATTGTTACCTCATCTAACAAAACAAAAAAATAGTACAGTGCGAATTCCTTCAAAGTGGTAAATGTTTTCGTTGAAGACATTTCTTCGCATCTTTTGATTAATGAGATATTTTATTAATTAAATTTTCTGAATGTCTAGGGTAGTCCCTTATTAAGGAATATATTGCATTTTACAACTGTGAAACCCAATTTTTGATGTACACACTCATGCTCCAATTGAATAGTTATCTATTCATCATTTTCCTAATACTTCAATTTTCATTTAAAAAATTATTATGATTTTAAAATGACACTAGGTCATTTTCTTGTTTTATATATTTGACTTCAGTAAGTAATCGTACATTTTGACATGTACACACCAAACGCATGACATCGTAAACACCAAAAGTTATTATATATCATCAACTCCGTACGTCTGCGAAATTGCCACAAAATAAACACCTGCAATCTAGGTTGAACCTCGGTATATCACGTCCGTTTGCAACAACGCCCAAACAAGTATTGTGCTAATCAAACCCGCATGTCATTTGCAATAACACACAGGTAGACAAGTGCCCAAACGGTCTTGCGTCACTATGCCCATCTGGAGAATCGCGCCCCTGGTTTGAATGGTGGAGAGAGGGGGGAGAGGAGAGGAGAGGAGAGGTAAGACGCAGAGCTAGCGGGAACACTTTGGCCGTGCGCGACCGACTACCTCTCTTCGACTCCCGAGGCCCGCCAACCCCCGAGCGCCGGCGGGGCCGTGCAGGGCCGTGGGCGCGGGGGCCGGCAGGCCGGCAGGGTTGAACAAAGGAGTCGTTAGGCGCGCCCGGGCGCCGGAGGGTTATTGTACCGAGGATAATGGGCGGAGGGGGCGGCAGATGTGAGGCGCATTGTGCAGGGTCGGACCTACCCCAACCGTCTGCGGAGAGACCCCGCGCCTGCCTCTCGCGCCATCGCTCTGCGGCAGATGGAGGAGCGGCGGCGGCGGCGGAGCAGCTCCGCCCCGAGCGCAGCTCGCGCCTCGCTACTCAGCTTCGAATGCAATGCGGACCCTTAGATTGCCTTCTTGCGCGCAAATGCATCGGAAAATATTTCTGACTGGTTATGTTTCCGGATACCCGTATTTGAAGAGAGCATCTAAACTATTTTTTACTTAACAACTTAAACTTTTAAAAACCCGTTACATTATTGTAATTGTGATATTTTTTCACAATCAACAGCATTTTTTTAAAAAGAGATTTGTGAATGATACCAGACAGTGTGGCAATGACGACTTTCTTCACACAGCACGACCGTAAGCCGCTAGTTTATAAGCGTTTTCTTTAATTAAAAATACACAACGTAAATAAATTGGTGGATTTAATGTGTAAAATCGTCTGAAAATGTATTAAGATGTGTGTGACGTAATTAGGCTTTCGAAGAGGCTGCTGGCTGGATCTTAATGCACCGTCGCCCCGAGGACGGGGTAGGGCGGAGTCGGCGAGAAGTCTCGTTCCATTGGGGCGGAAGTGGGAAAGAGCCGGTGCCCCGCCACTCGCCAGCCTTCTGCTCGGCGAACCTCCTGCACTCCACCCTCCAGCTCGCTCTCGGGTGCCCTTCCGATTGCAAGGCCCGCGTCCTCTTTCATCGCTCCTCGCCCATTCTTGCCCGTTTCCTCTCGCGCTCCTCGCCGCCTACCGCCGCGTTGTGGCTCTCGGCTCTCGCGCCGCGCTGCCGCCGACTGCTGGGATGGCTTCAATTGGCTCCATTACGCCCCCATCGAGGGCCCTGTGTGCATTTCGGCTCCTCTCCCTCTCCTTTCACGCCCCCCACCCTACCCCCCAACCCCGCTCCGCTGCCCGGCGTGCGCCCGCTGCATACCTCTTGATGGACCCCCGACGGCACCGAATGAGGCGAGTTATGACTCCAGTTGATACCATTTCGTAATAGGCGGCGGCACACTGACCCTGCTCCCTCGCATCCGCTTGCCAAACCCTTGCGCGTAGCTCCCGGTTTGGATTCCGCCCTGCCCACTCGATTTCCCTTACACCACGTGATATCCCTTCCCCCCACGCCACAACACGAAACGTACCAAACCGTATCTCACCGTGCAGCGAATCTCACTTGCCTCGCAGCACATCGCGTACCTCGCTCACCACCCATCACGCCACACGCCTCACTCACCACACATCACGCCTCGTACCTCACTCACCACACATCACGCCTCGTACCTCACCTGTCTTCACATGATATCATATCACACAGCCATCCCGCCCGTCACGCCACGTCAAACTCTCTCACTTCTCATGTTGCAGTTTTTCATTCTCTTCCTAATGGTACTAATTTGTAATTTTATAGATCTTGGTTTTATTTCCGGCCTTGTCTCATATTTCAAAGAGTGTGTTGATTTCATGTAATTTAAATCCACCAACATTTCACCCCAGTATTTTCCTAGAAAGCATATTCATGTACAGTAGCTACTTGAAAATATATTTAATACATTGTAAAAGTACGGATACTCTTAAAATGAACAAGGAATTTCTGTTGAAATTAGCTTCTTTTATGAGTAGAGTTCGATGGTTAATTTTAGCTTTACTTTGATATAGTTATGCATGCATACTGATAAACTCTCGTCTCCTGCACCATATTTTGCGTTTTCATCCAAACCTAGGAAGAAATGGTACGTAATCTCAATTAGAGTTATAAAGCTATTCAGAATTTTATCGATTCTGCAATTATCAACGTAATAATTATCTACGAATCTGATACACCATAGCCTATAGAGAAAACAGTTCACACACATGCAAAAATCAGTTCAAGTTCAATCAGTTCAAGCAGGCAAGAAATATTTCGAAGAAACAAGAGTGTCTGCTTGAAGTTTGTTGTGATGACATAGAGATACCAACTTCAATAATTATTGGCAACTACCCTCACTACATTATTTGCTAATCTGAATGTTGTTCTGGTAAATATGGCTGAAATTTAACAATATTTTATCTCAGGTTAGACAAGTTGGAAAACATATGATTACAGTTAGTTCACAGAGCTATAAACAATGTGGTGAGGATCTTGAAGGGAGATAGAATTAACAAACATTAGATAAATTGTACGAATTTTAGAGCACTTCTCCAACTTTTTGCGATGTATCATATGAGATATCTGAAACTGAAGATTACAAACTTGTCAAAATTGTAAAGCTGCTACACCTGCAGTAAACGAGTGGTGCTATAACAACACATACTTCCTCGTGTTATTTGAAACGATTACTACGCAGTTTAATTGAACGCGTCAAAGTGTGTGTAATCCGCAAAAATATTTGGCCGAGCTGGGTTTCGAACTTGGACTCATGTGATCAGCAATTCCCATTCGTTCCATCACCAGTGCTTGATAACTATACCAAAGCTGCCACCGCATAAAAAGTTGAACTTTTTGACTTTTTCGAAATTTCTGCGGTTGTATGAATATGCGTACGATACCATATTATCAGTGCCACTACCAAGATTCTTCAATCAGGGATACAGAACTAAACTGACTTGGTTTCTTAAAAATAATCTTTAATTTATGCTGAATTTAAAATGTATTTTTGTTGCTTTATCATTATTAAAAAGTTTTTAATTTATATTTTCAATGACTCGTCCCGGCTGAGGTGGCAGAGCACTACTCGGAGGTCTTAGTTCCTACACAGTGATGCGACATCGATGTTACCAATAATCTTATTTTCAAAATTGAAACATCAATGATAATACATCGGTGAAAACACGCCGATGTTTTTAAATATAGATATTTAAAATTTGGTAAAGCAAAACCCCTAACCGAAAATGAAGTTTAAAAAAATGATAATAATGGCCAAGGCTGCATTTGAAAGCCTGAGCGGCTCTATTATTTAATATTTTAACTTTCACAAAATTGCGAATATGGACATTTTTACAAATAAGACGTCGAAAACGTAGAGGTCATTTTCCATAGTTGATTTTCGACACTACGTAGATAAATAGGCCGAAATAAGCCATTGTATGGAAAAAAATCTAGCGGCCGGCTGCTCAGATCGGTTTCCGTGTTCGGGTTTTATTTATTTTTTTTTTTTATCAATATCAGCAGAATGCCAGAGCAGTACCCTAACCAACAGGCCATGGGCCACACGCAATCTTTCGTTCCATGTCCTTGTCCTATCCTCACCCGTTACTTACACACACACACACTTTCACGGACTACACTGCCACACCTGTCGGGAGGCCAATTGCTAGCTTAGAGCTTGCCCCCAACTGACGTGGTGCCCCGCAGAGATATAAGGATGGGGAAAACCCGCAAATCGACTTGTAGGACAACTCCAGATCTCACCATTCAGTGATATCACCTCACACTATCTCCCGAGATAAAAACATGCACTACACAAATGGGATGAATGACCATTGCAGTTGACGCGCCCATAAACAATGACTTTTATTCCCATAGAAAATTAATTAAAACTTTAACTGATTTTTATTTTTTTATTATACAGAAAAAGGAATCAATTCTATAAAGTAGAATGGAAGTTATTTTATTTATATTCCCGCTACCTCCCAACACCGCCCACACCCTGTCCAATCCACCTCGTCCTATCCAACCCACAACACCCTCACCGAACCCCACTGCACACCGCCCCGCCAAAACCTCGTCTCAATTCGCCCCTGTCAACACCGCCTCTTCCTGCTCCGCTTCGCCCCATCCCTCACCGCGACCAACTCCGGTCTACCCTGCTCCTCCCCACAATCGCTCCGATCCGAGTCGATCCGACCGCCCCGCCACCGCCCATCCCCGCTCCACGCCGCTCAGCCCCTTCCCGCTTCGTTCGTCTCGGCGGTTTCCCGATCCGCCCACTCTACCTTTCGCTTGTGCTCGTGCGTCCCTTTCAGAATCAATTTTCTTCTTTGGCCCTGAATCACTCGAGGCTCACTAATTGCGCTATCGGAATGAATCAGAATGTGTTTAGCAAGACATTGTTTAGAGCTTTCAAGGAATCCGAATTTGTCAGGATACGATTTCATCAGATTTTTCAATATATTCGCCAAAAGTTATGTCTACACTTAAATCATACTTCAATGGCTGGGAAATAAGTATGGGAATAGAATTTTGAGGTGAAACTTTCTTGTTCAAATATTCAAAGTTAAAAAGGTAAATAGAAAACATACAAATTAGATTTTGGATGAAATGTTTTCCCCGGACAGACGTATACAAGCCCATTTTTACTTTCTCGTTTTACTACGTAAATAGTAAAAATAAATTATTGTAATCGTGCGGCGAAAATCGGCGATTTTTCTGACAGACAATATCGTATTCTTGGGTCGTCGAAAAGTAAGTGACTAATCATGTTCCGATATATTGTAAATTACTTCTTCTAACACGTAGTGTAGCCGGGATCCATGTTTTGTGGTTCTTTCATACCAAAAATCGGAAAACTGCAAAACGTTCGTCCGTCCATCGGAGGCCAACGTTAGCGTCTAAACTGTTCAGCTTAGGCGAACAGTTCAACTGAAAGCTACGAAAGGTTTAAAAATGTTAAACGGCGGAGGTCTCATTTTTGTTGAAATTCCTGATTTTTCGAAAATCGCAAAAGCTCGGAGTCATAAGTCCAAAGTCATCTTGAAGGAAGTTCATGTACAATTTTTTGAAAATAAATTTCGAGATTTTGGGTGAAATGAAGACAAATTTTAAATAAATAATTTCTCAAAAACGGTCCCAAATGTTTTCTTAAATTTCTCTTCGTATGTAGCAAAGAACCGTAAGAAAGTTGGTACTAGTCCCATTTTTGAGAAACACTGTATTTCAGAAATTGCAAAAAATCGTTCCAAAAGTAAAATATTCAAGATGTAGATTTTTGTCTGCAATGGCATCCGTTCTTAAAAACTGCTTAGTTGACTCAAGGCATCAACTGATGTTTTTGCAGTACCTCTAAAGTTCGAGTCCCGACTGTGGCAGGATTTTCTACACTTGATACATAGCTTGGTCGCTATTTGGAGATGGATTCTAGTAGTCGGCTGCTCTGATCGGTAGTTTTCCGTGATTTCTCCGATCACCAGGCGAAGGGGCAGGAGCAGTACCCCAACAAACAGGCCGCGAACAGCATACGAACTTTTCTTCTTCAGAGTCCTATTCCCATCTCACATGGAGCTCGGAGCATGTCTCGGGAGCTCAGAGCATGTCCTGGCTTGTGCGATATCCCGCTGGTGGGAGATACCTGCTTGAAAAAAGAACCCGAACCGACGACAGGTAGGTCGGCGCCGAATGTAGCCATCCAGGAAGATCACCACCACTTCCCACGTCAAAAACATGCACTGCAGTTACGGAACTAATGACATTAGCAGTTGACGCGCCCGGAACCACTAATCAATCATTCAATTCGATCAACACTAAGCAAATGCCGGACAACCTGACAACAGACCGCGCGCAATCTTTCCTTTCTCTTCCTTGTCCTATCCTCTTACCTTACACTCACACAAACACACACACTTACATGCACCGCACTACATGTGCTTATATCTTGCTTCGGATCGGTCTCTCCCGCTGGTGAGAGATATCTGTTCGGGGAAAACTACGTAAGGTGATGTGTAGGTGATCGCCGGATGTCTCTACCTAGCGGGCGAGCATCACCGTTACCTCCCGCGATAAATATATTCTCTACGACTCCTAGTTTAAAGACCTTAGCGGTTCACGCGCCCGAAAACTCTAAAAAATGAGTTATAAAAAATCAGATCTTTAAAAAGTTTTTGTAGAATTGTTTGAAAATGAAGAGTAGTTTTCGAATAATTCCTGCTTGAATTTATTTCAATTAATGGGGAAAAAATTAAGGAGGCTTTTTTTTTCTATAAATAAACGGACAGAGCAAAGGGGGCTTAAAAATTGCCCATGTCTCATCGAAATTGGAAAAGACAGAAAAAAGGCGAGAAAGCAACTGTTGTCACCACCACTAGATATAAACGTGTAGTACTTGATTAATTATTATTCCAAAAGTTTTACCTTTATTTTAATTTTTCAAGGACACTGAAAGAGTCTTAAGGGTACACTAGTTATTTATTCACGAGTACGGTGCCAAAACAAACTGTTTAGACCACAAAATTGTACAGACTTTCTCGTACATGTTACTTTCGTAATCTGATTAGTCTGCGCTATATTTTCAGTTTTCCTCATCCACTTAGCAGTTGCTACCTATCGGCACCTAAAATACTTCCCCCCTTTTTTCTTTTCATTTTCTCAATTTTTTACTTTTTGGGGTGGAGGGAGGAAGTACTTGGAATAGATAGTTATTTTGACTTAGAAAATTTATCAAACGCTATACAAAAAGATGAAATGTTAAAAAAATCACATATGTTATTCAGTGAATCTTAAACACCTGTAATAAAAATGATGAATCCGATTTTTGAATAATTATCAGAGCAATACAAATTTGCAATTATTTTTACAATCTGAATATGTTGAAATCACGTCTGCGCGTTATTAAAAAAAAAAACAACGGTTTTTTAATGTAATGTTATCAATGAGACAATTATTTTGAACAAATTGAATAAAATTACAAGAACCATTTATTGATGTGGGGTATTGCCTTCATGCCTACTTCCCAGGATTCGCCACTGCTCCTAATACGACAAAGACAAATTGTGCAATATCTTTAATCAGTTCTAGTTTGACTCCGAGGGGACATCATTCTCATTAATGCACTTTTCGCAATTTAAAGAAACGCTGTGGATGAACATAGAGATTTGAATGTCGAATGGGCAGCACTGCGTAGCCTAGTAGTGTTCGAATACAAGTATTGTCGGACGAGGCACCAGACACAAATTCTGCGCCCCAGTTTCGAAACCGGGTTGTTATTCGTTGAAAGAGCAGCGCAATTAAAGTTAATCCCGCTATGTCGATCCACCTCTCTCGACCCCTATCGCTGCGTGTGCATCATCGTTCAGTGGATCAACGGATTCCCAGGACCCCCGAATTTCTTGTTAACACGTTCGGGCGGAACCCTCGCGAAACTACCTGCAACTGCTCCCCCGGCGCCTGCCTGTCCTGCCCTGCCGAGCCGTGCCCCGCCCCCCCCCCCATTTCGCTCAGCCGGCCCTCATAGCCGCGCGAGATTACCCCAAAGCAATATAAGCTTCCATGCAAATCAAAGGCGGCGTTTTGTGGAGGCCTAAACGTCTCTGCAACAGCGCCTTCGCCCACCCCGTGCCCGTGCCCGTGCCCGCCCTTCCAGAATTGGGGGGTGCGGAGTACATTTGGGGACTCGTTTCATCCGCTCTTGTCGTCCATTGTCTCCCCTTCTACACCGTTTTTTCGGTGGCCAATCTCTTCTCCCAGTGATTGTCGGGAGATACGGCTTTCTTCTTGGCCGCCACGAAAGCGGGTGCTCGCGCCCGAACGCGTGCGACCGCCTCTCCCGTAACTCCCCCCGCGCTCATATTCTTCTGTTCTGCTATTGTTTCCTTCTTGCGTGAAAATGCGAACGGAACTTCACCCTTTTCAAATCACCAGTCGAAGACGTTGTGTACAAGTGGATGAAATTTCACCAGTAAAAATATGAAATAAAATCGCTATCCTAATATGAGTGCTCAAATTTTCGTTTCGCATATTAGAGCAGTTTTTAGTAAGTCGGAGGAACAAATCGGCGTACGTACTTCCGGTTTTTTTTACTAGAGTTCAGTATAAAAGGGATTTTGCCCTCTGAATGAAAGCGAACGTGATATGTTTACTACTCCTAACACCGTTATTGATGTCTTTTGGTTTTAGCTTGTTATACCTACGGGAGCAATGAAATTATAACTTTTTGAGAATTTAAAAATATGTATTAAAAATTCCATTTTGGCAAAAAAATAGACCTAGGGCCCTGCACTTATCAAGTCCAGAAAACACTGTAAACAATTTCTTTCCAATCAGTATGTCACGTCGACATGTCGGCTTATCTGATGTTTCTTGAAATTGAAGTCAGCAACACTTAGTGTCTGACACAAACAGCTGCACATGCCAGCAGGACATGCTGTTCACATTCTTTCCACTCGTTGTCCATTTCGGTTAAAAATGTTCGCATAGTGTAAAAACGTTTGTCGTGGACAGATTTGTCACTTGCAAAGAACAAAACGAAGCAAGTCTTGGCTTATGTGACTGCATCTACAGATGTCCACAATACATATTTAAAACAGTAAGAGTTTTTGTTTCAGAAAGATTTGTGAGCATTATACTTAACTAAATTTCGTGACCCGCACTCCTCCGTTAAATGAAAAGTTATGGGCCCTAGATGTGCTATTTACTCCTAAGAAATTTGCCTTGTAGCGGCAGAAGCCCAAAGCAATGTCAGTAAAAGTACGCAATACCTGACGTACACATTACTAAGTGGTGCAGAAAACAATTTAGAATTCTTTGGAGCTGAAGTAATTAGTTCAAGGATAATGTAGTTGAATGATCGAAATTAGATATAGCTTTCTTAACAGAGCAGCCCGAAGCAATATCAGTAAAAGTACACAATCGCTATTCGGGGAGTAACGAGCGACTGCTCGCCCAAACCCGAGCAGCAGATGAGCTTGGCGAATGTTCACTTCTTTTGATGTGTGCAAGAGACCGACATGATGGGTAGGGCGAGCACCGAATGTTCGTCGCTCGGGAAATCGCAAGCAACCCCTCCACACTACTCGCGAATTCGGCGAGCAGTCGCTCGGTGGTGAATCGTGGTTTTATCGTTATGACAGCGAAACAAATGTCCAATAGTCTTAGTGATCGATCCAAAAACTCGCAAAGTTCGGTCCGAGGTCAACGTAATGCTGACAGAATGTTTTTTTCTAAGGGTGTTGTTCACCACCAGTATCTCCCAAAGACTCCACAGTGCGCCAAAATTACTCTATTGGAGTTCTGAAACGTCTGAAGGCCAGAGATGTAGACGAATGGTGACTGTTTATTCGATAATGACAATGCTCCAGCCCATTCAGTCCGCAGAATCCGTGAGATTTTGGCCAAACACACGATCACTGTTCTTCTCCACCCTCCGTACCTACCTGACCTTGCTCCTTGTGACTTTTTGTGTTCCCCAAACTCAAAAGACTCTTGAAAGGAAGATGATTTGAGACAATTCCCTAGACTATGGTAAATGCGACGAAGGAGCTAAAAGACATTACAAAAGAAGCGTACCATGACTGTTTCAACAAGTGAAAACACCGTTGGGAGAAGTGTGTGCGTTGGAGAGGAGAATATTTCGAAGGGGATCCAAACATCTAACTTGTAAATTAAATACATTTTGTTTTATGACGTCAGTCCGCGTATATTTTGAACAGCCCTCCTACAATAAACTTTAATATGCTTGTTATATTCGAAGAACTCGAAATAGTAATTAAGTGATTGGACCCCAGTAATAACGCGGTCATAAAATCATTAAAAAGCTGAACATACGGCCACATAATTACGCACTCCCAGCGGACAGTTGGCGCAAACGAAAAAAAAAAAATACCAAAAATATAAAGGTACATATTTTTCTTAAAGTTGAATATTGCCTCTTGAATAATAATATCCTTGAATTAAAGACAATTTTCCATTCTTTGAACAGTGAAATCTGGCGTCAGAGGTGTATGTAATACTTAATCCTTGTTTTGTGTTATAGTTTTTACAATTAAATATTGAAATGTATTTTATAATAATTTCCTTATTTTTACAGATGAAAAGTGCCCCTTATGTTTCTTACTGTATATTTTTTCGAATAAAAAAGGAGGGGAGCTCTTTTTTTAAAATTAATGTTTAATAATATGAATTGAAAGGACACGAATATTTATTATGAATTGTATTACACGAGGAAGCATTACCAATATAGTAACTTGTAAATGCTTATGTTTGCTGGAACAGTAATGACAATATTATCGAATGGAAAATACTAATATTTAATATTGAGATAATAGTAACATCAGGTTAATGAGAACCACAATAAAATATATCTACAGAATTGCTCATGTTTTTAAAATATTTCCTCTGCAAGAAACCGTTTACATTGTGACTATCTTTTTCTCATTTATTACACCCTGATCTATGTATGGAGCAACGATGGGGTAATATATATTCAAAAGCGCAATATGGGCACAACGTTATGAAATATTATTCTTGCCATTTAAAACACTTTTTCTAATTGCGTTATCTATTAATTAGAAATTGACAAAAGAAATCCTTGTTTCACAAATTTAAAGTGAATGTACAAGCTTCCACGTAACCTCGTTCACATAATCCGAAATGTGATGAGTCCAGGACAGAGTCGGGACATGCTCCAAACACCATTATGTTACAGATGTACGTGTGCTGCAAACACGTCACATGCCGAGACCTCAAGCCTCCTTTTGTCTCGCATGGCCTTCTTGTCAGCTTGCCCACGGAAAAGAAAATGATTGGTGGCGACCCATCAACAGAATAACTATAAACGGAAGCAATTCAACCTGAGCTGCGCAAAATTTCGAACGAAGAGATATCATCTTTCCGCTCATGAGATGCCCAAAAGCCTGTAGCTATTATGATAGGGGGTTTGTAACGAATGTTGTGGAGCTGTTACGATTAGATTATAATAGTTAATGATTAGAGCGATGGTTTCAGACTTCCCGGTTTGCGTTTCTAGGCATAGTTTTCTTGGGTTCCTAGCATTCTCTGCTAAACCATTTCTACTACTTACTAATACTTTTATGCACTTTGTTTATAATAAATAATAGTAATAACATAAGTTGGGACCGAATATCACGTATTAGTAAATGATTGTTTTAAAACACGAAATAATTTATTATAACCCAAACCGATTCCTGATAACTTGTGCTGCGTAGGTCTGAACCCTCAAAAAATGTGACAGAATGGCCAAAAGATTTAATTTCGTAGATAACGTCACAAGAAGCATAATATAAGAGCACATTTTACAAGTTATGAAGGATGGTATTAGGCATTGGAACATACTGATGTGTTGCAGGTTGCATGTGCGCCTGGTCTTTCACCTATATCATAATCTCACAACTTTTATTTTTTTCGCCTTAAACCTGTTTGGTGCAGGCTGTGGAGAGGAGACTCCCTCTCCAGGAGTAGTACACTTACGGACTTTGTAATAATACAAGAACTTTATCTTTCCTTAGCGTATTACTTACTATACACAGTCCGCCCCACAGAAAAGGTGACTGATGTGAAATAAAATACAAGAAGTTGCTTGTTCTTAGTGTACATGATTTTTTATTCAAAATAGTCTCATTGTGGGTCAATACACAACTGGAAGCGTTGGAAAAATTGTTTCAAACCATTTCTGATAGTCCAACATTTGCAAGTGCCTGTAGGATCGTTGTCGTAGCCTTCTGATATCGAAATCGTGTCGAAACGCCGTCCTTTCATGGCCATTTTCAGTTTGGGAAATAGCCAGAAGTCACACGGAGCGTAAATCCGGCTAATAAGGAGGATGGTCAAGCGCAACAATACCTTTTTCAGCCAAGAATTTGCGAACGATCTTGCTTTTTGTGCGCTGGAGCATTGTCGTGCAACAAACACCAAGTTCCTTGGTTGCGGTATTCAGGCCTCACCCGAACAATCCTCGATCATAAAGGAGTTAGAATACCCAGTAGTAATGTGCGTTCACCATTTGACCTTTCTTTATGGATAATTCCTTTGGAATCAAAGAAAACCTGTGAGCAGTGTCTTGACACGACTTTTCTGCATTTCGCGCTTTTTTCGGTTTCGGAATTCTGGACCTTTCCATTCCGAGCCCTGGGCGCTTTGTAAGTGGCTCGTATTGAAAACACCGTGTTTCATCACTGGTTACGAATGCAAGACAGGACGTCTGCGTCCTCATCGGCCGATCGTTTCATGTCTCTGCAGTGTTCCACTCTTGCAATGCTTTGATCGTCCGTGAGTGAGTGCGGCACAGAGTGGCAACAGATCTTCTTTTTGTCCAGATTTTTAGTCAATATGCGATGCCACAGTTGTTTTAGAAATTCCAGTGAGGCTCCTCGATTAACCTGGTAGATGCCAACGATCATTGTGAAGAATTTCTGCCAATATTTGAACATTTTCTTCGACTCGAACTGTCGCTGATGCTCCTGGACGTGGATCGTCCTTCATGCTCTCTCTTCCATCACAAAATATTGCATACCACTTAGAAACGTTTTTACGACTCATTGCTCACTACCATAAACACTTCGTATCATTTCAAAAGTTTTCTCTGGCACTTTCACCCACTTTTGAAACAAAACTTAATGCTCGCACGTTGCTCCATTGCTCTTTTTCACGGACCGAGGGTCAAAAACATACTGTTGCCAGTTTTATTTACTGCGAGCAGTCTGTGATGCCAGTGTTGTTCCTATTAAAACGGAAGGTAGTCCGAAACACAACACTACTTAATTCCTGCTCAGATCACAGATTATGCGATTGGTTCCGCGAATATAAAATCAGTCACCTTTTCTGTGGGACGGACTGTGTATATACATTTAACTGATAACTGAATATATGACTGCTTGAAACAGTTGAAAGTCACCCGACACTACTCCTGATGTAGATTATTGTATCCTCCTGCATGTTATCTGCAGTTCGGTGTATTGCGTTTTGTACGTTTCTCTGGTAGAGGTTTGTGTTATATTGCAGCTACTCCTGCTGTTAATTTTGAGATGTGTTACCGTCAAGTAAATTACAATTAACACAATGCAATTAAGTTACTGGTATTTATGTAGCAATTCAAGTTGTACAATGGTTATTTTGTAGTATGGTTAGTGGATTTAAATTAGATGAATCCTTAACATCATATGGAGTAACTCGTCTGTTCAATCTGAGCGATGAATTGACGTGTTTGCGGCCGGCGATGGCGGACCGAAACCGCTTGCCTGTCCCCCTACAAGCTGTCAATCCCTTATAATTTTAATCTCACTATACCATTTCGAGATAAAATCGATGCATTTTGAGTAGTTTTATTGCAAAGAAAGTAAATTCGGTTTTGAAGTTAATTGGAACCTGTTAAAACAAGAACATTAGTTTTTACGTACATCCAAAAACGTACAAATTTGGCATGATACTCTAGTCTGTAAAATGATGTGGAGATGGTTTATTATTCAAAGTTGGTTACGTATCTTCCTCCTTTATGTAATTTTATAGTCTAACAGTGTCAGGACTTGGCGAGCAAAAGAAAATAAATTGGCCAAGTGTAAATGTAGATAGCATTTGTATGGTATCATATGCGTTAGAAATGATAGCTAACAAGTTGAAAAAGTCTCTAGGTAGTCAAAATGTGCTTCGGCTATGAAATAAAAAGTTAGCGGTGATGTTGATAAGCTTTCTCTCAGATAGCATGATGGGCGCTTAAAGAATGGTGCAGGTCTCAGTTTCGTTGAAATCTCTCACTTTTGAAAACTGCACAGTTCACCATTTTTACGCGTCTTTCTAAAACTACAATATTCAAGATAGATTTTCCTTAATAAAATATGTTGTTCAAAGACATCTTGAAATAAGATCATGTAAAATGTTTCCAAAATATGAACAGTTTCTCGTAATTTTTCGGGAAGTGTAGGCACTTTTTAAACATATTTTGTCAAAAACAGGATATAATTTTTTTCTTTAAATCTTTTGCTCGTATGTAGCAAAGAACAGTAAAGAAAGTGGTGCTGATTCTCATTTCGGCTATCTCTGTGTTATCGAAAATTGCAAACAGTAACAAAAGTAGTGGAGCTAAAACAACACGTACTTTCCCGTCCGTATTTTCATACAAAATTACGCGAAACGTACTCAATTTTCGAAAAATTTTACATTACCTTATTTTAAAATGTATCTTTAAGGAACATATTTTATTAAGGGAAAAAATCTCTATCTTGTTATAGGAGACCACCTAAATACCCATTGAACTTTTGCAAGTTTCGCGTTTTTAGCGAACATGAGACCTACGCTATTCTCTTAAACATCTTATACACTATACAACAACAAAATTTAATCAAAAACCAATGTTTTTAAAAGTTGTTTTTTTTTTAAATGTTCCAGAGGCTTTATTTAAAAGTACGCCAACCCCCCCCCCAATAAAAATTGATTTTAACATCAAGAGTCCGCGATATCCGCTAGATCGATTGGAGAATATCAATTTTGGAGAAATCTTCTGAACGGGTTAGTCGCTAGCGTTGATAAGAGGCGGACGGATGGATGGACAGACAGACAGACAGACAGACAGACAGACAGACAGACAGACGTTTTGCAGTCATTCAATTTTTGGTATCAAGGGTCCACAATCCATGGATCACTACACCAAGTGACAGAGGGTTTTTTTCTAAATTTAGTAACTGGATTATACACTTCTTCGTTGCCAGAGCCCTGTAATAAGTGTTTCTCTGCTGGAAATTCGCAGGTTTTTCGCGCAGCGTTACATTACTTCCTCTCTACTCTGTTGCAAGAAAGTAAAAATTAACATTGCAGAAGTACAGTATTGAAGATACTTTCGTAAGGGAAATATGTTTTAACAATTTCTTTGAAAAAGATCATGTGCATTTAAATAATATTAGTATTTTACTTTAATTTTGCGAATTTTCGAAATTGCGAATTCGAATTTCCCGGACTTCTTCTTGCTAGAATCTATCAGGTTGCATAGTAACTATGGGATAGTTAGGATACGACCAAAATTCTCTGCGGTGTTACTGTAAACGGCGGTTTTGATAGTCGAATTTGTGTTGATGTATTAGCTTCAGTTTCCGAGAGGTTGACTTACCCTAAAATAAACATATCTAGCTGTAGATGTTGTTAGGGACAAAACACTGGAAAATAACTCTTCCTTTAAATGCGCTTACGTATCATTCCATTTCATTCACATACACGTGATTGAATTCTTCCTCCACCGACAGGTATTCTCTTTCAGTATTTGACAGTATGTGAAGATGTAGTGGAAATAATTATTCATCCCGATTTCAGTTTAAGTATTGTTTTAGATTTTCGATCAGATAAGTGGCAAATTTAAAAGTCTGAAACAATTTTTCACTTCATTTGAATGCGTAACCTATTATTTGAATATATACCGGTGTTCACGGAAAACCAATTAAGTTAACGGCTGTCGTGAATGACAGTTTTGAATTATGATCACACCTGTCGCTCCTTAACCTCGAAAATCTAAATCTGTTGAGCGTTCCGTGTTACATCGTATCCGCATGTGCATGATTACATACATCACTCATTCATTCATTCATTTTCTTTCCCTCACTGCAGTAGAAAAGTGTCTTGCACCTGGCACTTGCTACTTATAGGTCTTTACCAGGCTGTAGAATGCACTTAACTCTGTTTTGGGTAATTGGACGTTGTGCAATGACCTGTTTTGTGAGGTATGGAAAGTACGTTTGGTCACAATGAATTAAATTCATGGCGTATTCGTCGATAAAGGAGAACAGGGAAGCCCTTGCTTACGTCAGAAAATTAAAACTCTCACACCTAGAATATTAAAATGAAGCAGGTGAATGTGGCGTCGGGTCGCCCACTTTAACTGTTACAAACATATTTTCATATGCTAAAAATTAGTTTATTCTGGTTCTTTCAACCTCGGCGTAATAAATCCTAAGAATTTTTTTTTTAAATGCCACAAAAAAGTGTGATTGCAATTCCCCTTGCGGATTTCTTGTGTTAGGGAAACCTAACCTGAACGCTCCCAGAAGTTGTGCTGAAGAGTACATTCTCTCGGTCTAGCGTCTCATTGAAGTTAGTGATTTCGAGCGCGTTATCTAACATGGTCATTAGTCTCGTCTCATTAAATAATATATATGCAAGCTCCTTTTCTATCCTTCACACCCCTTTCCATATCCTTCCACCCCATTCCACACTATTCACACCCCTTTCCATTTTTATAGATTTGTATTAGAATTGGTATTGAAATTGTAGTTGAAATTGTCCTACAAAAGGGCATTATCCCAATATCACTATCGTATATGCTACACATATCAAAATTATCCTTCCAGTATAAAAGGATAATTATCATTCCGAGTGAACCAAGCCCTGCACCGTATGTGTAAGCCGATGCCTCCGGGCAAGAGCAACCAGTTTTTCATTGCCTGGGCACGTGGGCCGTCGGATTGGCATCACGTTTAGCTGTCATCACAGCATGGTATTGGGACAAGTGCTTCGTGTAGCCAGCTCTAAATCGCAACGCCAAAAAGAAACAACACATAAACAGTTGTTGTTTTTTTTTTGAAAAATCTTAGAATCCTCTGGACAGGCCCCCCAATCATCAGTTCCCTACCGGGAGACGAAGACGCGTCGAATGACACCTCATTTGTCTCGATTGGTGGTCGGGGAGGTGTCTAACCATGAGTGATGGACACACGCACGGTACTTAACTATTATTTGAGGGTTTTATGAATAACGCAATGTTTGCAATACGCGTTACATTTTGTGTTAATATTTGTAAATCATTCTCCAACTTGAACGTGAACACGTTCTCACTGCGGTCTAACTAGAAGAAAGTGTAGTGGATATAGTCCCCTGGTTTCAATATACCCAAGAAAATCTTAAATTTAATCTCACATCTTTCGCAAAAAAAATTTTAAGAATGGCATACTATCTGAAAATGTGGACAACTTATACTTACACGTGCAAAGGTATGGGAGAGTGCTGTGAATATTTCTACAATTATTATTTGAACTAGTGGCCTGCTGCAGTAAAACTGGTTCCGAAAAGTCGAACGCACACTCTATAAAACCAAAAATAAAACACAGTGGTATAACTGCAATAAATTAAATATTTTAACAAAAACAATATTCATGAATATTCCAGTAACATCGTACTGTTCCATAACCAACATAAACAATAGCAAATATTTACTGGGAGGCGGTCTTTTCAATGGAGACTTCCTGTCGAGTTTCAGCTGTGTCAAGCGTGGCGCATTAGGTATGTGAATTCAGTCGGTACCCAGAGCACGCGAGATAGGGGATTAACATAATTTATTAATATTTAATTAATTAATAATTAATATAATAAAATATGAATATTTTCAGTCTTAAAAACTGATTTATTTGTTTTGGGTGTATCTCCGAATTCCTGGGCCTGTGATATTTTGTGTAGGAGTTGACTAATTTCTTTAACATTTTAATAAAATAATCCCCTTATCAATACTGATAGTATTTAATTGTATTGTAAATGTAACCTCTCTTAAATTTATGACTGGAGTACATAAATTAATCTTCACATCGATACGAGTTTGGTTTTTATCTTCAGGTCTATTAACAATTCAAATTATAATCAAATATGGACGGTTATTACATCTCTCATTAAGCTGGAACCTCAGACATAATACATCATAAAGTCACGATTTTTCAGTAACATTACTGTCGCTCTAAGAGCATGATACCACATTACGTATCTTAATTTTTTATACATATTAAACAGTAAAATTAGGATTAAAACCTTAAAACTGTGCATTTCTTACTAGGTTCGGTTAAGAGTATTAAATTCAAAATCGTATCAAAAACGGCTTCACATTTTTCTTTAAACCTTCTGCACGACTAGAGCTAAATATTCTGGATAGCAACGCCTTTATTATGTAAAAACGTTTTAATTTTTCAAAACATTAAACTATTTTTTCTGTGCTAAATTAGTAGTATTTTATGCTGTTTATTTATACGTTCGTATGTACATATGGAACAAAATATGTAGTATTCGTAGTATATTTTTTTTGGTCCTAAATGAATATCCTCCGATCGCAACAAACCCAAACCCTGCGATTTGGACATGCACTCTTTACGTTTTGGGAGTACATCACACGAAACTATTGATACGGTTTCAAATTTTTCTGAAAAATGACTCCAAATTGATTTTTTTTTTAATTTCTTATAAGAATAGAAAAAACTAAGGAAGGAAAGGAAACTAAGACTGTGTTTGAAATCCGTATAAGACATGAATGTTTTTAGTTGTTTGAAGTTCAATAGGCATTCCGAGACTCTCGTATATTACATCTATACCATACTCCTTCCATCTTCTCTTCGCCTGTGAGGCAGTTGTGTGCAAACTGTGTCTTTAATTGAGGAAGTCCCACCATGAGAACATGGTACAAGCACTGAGATGGGGCGAAAATACCATGCGGAAGTGAAGGTACAGGATCGAGAGAGGGTATGCGGCTTTCGAGGAGCGCGAAGGGGCTCTTTTCAGGGAAAGTTCCCAAGGAGCAGTAAAAATCGCGAGATACCCTGATACAGTAGGTCTTTCAGAAGCCGGTAGGTAGAACGAGTAGCTGGGAAGAGAGTGGGGCAAAACCAAAAAGCTATCCTACACTTAAGTGAATGGGAAACTAACTCGTATGAGGAAGCCTATGCAATTCTGTTTCACCAGTAGTTTCAAATTTGCATGTGTAAGCACACTTGCTTTACATGATTTTTAATGAATTTTCTCGGAAACCAAATGTGTTTTGCAAAAATTAGCCCAAAATTGCGCATTTTCAGAAAAATCCAAACAATATTTTCTCTAATACGGCTCCACGTTTCCCATAAAAGATTGCATATTTATAAAAAACAGGTTTCACTCTTAATATGAAATTATTTTCACAATGCCATACTTGTATTCTAATAATACGAGACAGAAAAATTGCGAAAAAAAGAAACTAGTGGTGCTATATCAGAACTTACTTTCTCCCTCAGATTATCACGCAAAGCCACGCAAAGAGTACTCAAATTATCAAAAAATAGTACACGATCTTATTTCAAAATCTATCTATAAGGAACAGATTTCATTATGGGAAAAAATCTCTATCTCGAATTTTTTAATTAACGTAAGACTCCGATAAAATGTTTGAACTTTCGTCGTTTTTGCAAAATTAGGGTTTTCAACGAACATGATACCTGCACCATTCTCTTAAACATCCTTCACACTATCCAACAACAAAAAATTAATAAAAAATGAAGACATATTTTGAAAATTTCGAACATGTCCCAGGAGCTTGATATAAAGTACCCCCTAAAATTCAAACTTCGGTTTCAAATTCAAGGAGCCACGTCATCAGCCATGTCGTTAGGGGAATATCAGTTTTGGAGAAAATCACTTGAACGGTTTACCCGCTAGTGTTGTTCACGGACGGACAGATAGACAGGCAGACAGACAGACAGAGACAGGCAGACGGACAGACAGAGGCAGGCAGGCAGGCAGACGGACAGACAGACAGAGGCAGGCAGGCAGACGGACGGAGAGACAGAGGCAGGCAGGCAGACAGACGGACAGACAGAGGCAGGCAGACAGACAGAGGCAGGCAGGCAGACAGACGGACAGACTTTTGCCGTCATTCGATTTTTCGGTATCAATAACCCATATTACGTGGATTCTGAAAACGTCACGTGATAGAGGATTATTTTCTGAATTTAGCGACTGGATATATCCACTTTTTCGTTTCCAGGGCCCTCTGATAAGTTTTTTTGTAGAAAATTCACCATAGGGAGAAAATAAAAATTTGTTTTTGATAAAAGACTAATTCTTAATATAATAATATATGAAAGTAAACTAAACCATTGAGTTAAATGATATATGCTATAAATATTATGTACTACAACATTTGTGTAGAAATCATTTTGAGAAAATTATTCTTCAGTGAAATATGACGATAGAATTTAATGCTAAAGTAACTTTGCTAGTATATTCGCTATGGAAACAATTGGTGTCAAAAGTCATTCAGATACATAGATTCTATATTATAAAGCACATTAAAAGCTGCACATCGATAAAATTTCAGTTTATTACATTATTACGTTTACCGAATTATTTAAATGTTACATAGATGTAACAAATTTACAAATCGTAGGGTAAAATCATTCCGACTCTGAGTAAGGTGAGCAACAAGGACGTGGCCACAGAGATTGTGGCGCCCCTCGTCGCAACCCGCGCCAGACACGAGGACTCCGATTCCCTCTTGTATTACATCAGTTCACTAATCCTTCCACGATCTCTTGGCCTGCATGTCAGCTGTTTGACGTGCGTGCAATTGAGGAACTGGATCTGTACACCCAGAAGAATGAGACGAAATTCCGACATGAGGTCAAGGATATGTGAATGTACAGGATCGAGATAGACCTATGGGATGTTCAGGGAGTAGGGAGGTGCTCTTCATTGGAAAAAACACACCGTCCTAAAGGAGCGTTGTGTTCACGAGAGGCCCGGCTAGGTTTTATACTTCGAGAAATAGCCGCTGGGAAGGGTGTGGGGGCAAAAAACGAAAACATTGCCAAGACTCAGGAGAAAAGGAAACTAGGACCAGAATGTCTATACAATTCTGTAACACTACTAGTTTGTTTTTCTTGTAGTAAAAGAGTACAGTTTGAATATTATCTTCTTGGTGCTCGTGGCACCCACAGATGAAATTATTTAAGGTTTTTTGACTTAGTGAGGTTTTTAATCTAATAAATGAAATGACACTGGCTCTTCCATCAGACAGATTTGAGCAGAATTACAATTATTTTATAATACCTTGAGACATCGTTGTGACTGCGTTAAAATAATCGATAGTTTCGTCTATCTTAGTAGAGATAAAAAAGCATTAACAGTTTTAGCTTTGTGAGTGGATTGGTCTGCCTTATTTCAATTTCTGTTATGCACCATAGAACGTCGGTGTAGCGTCTCTGTACTAGACCTTAGATGGGAATATTGTAACTGCTTCATTATATACGTCACTAGCGGAAGTACTCCGCGTTGCCCAGCCGAGGCATTAATTAGTCCTCTATGAGATAGGAATAGAAAAGACATCTATATCTAATATTTTTTTTCTCCCCCTCCTCTCCCCTACCTCGCTCCGACCTACCCTAACCCGCGTGCTACGTCCTTTTCCCTCGCGCCCACTCCCACTCTCCGCTGCCCCGCTTCGCCTTTTGCGCCCCGCCCCGCCCCGCCCCGCTCCGCCCGGCCCCGCCCCGCTCCGCCCGCCCCGCCCGCCCGCCGCCCGCCCTCCCAGCCCGCCTTGCCCGCCCCGCCCAGCCGCCGCCCGCCAGCCCCCGCCCCGCCCCGCTCCGCCCCGCTCCGATCGGCCAACCCCACCTACCCTGCATGACCTGGACTCTCCTCATACGCACGTTCCTCCTCGCCCTGATTACTACTTTAATCATCGCTATGGACAACTGTTTAGTAGCATATTCTCGGCAAGCTTCCAGTAAAAGTTTTGACCTGCAATTACTCAAAGGCTAATTGCTCCATCAAAATAAATTAAAATTGTTAGAAGATATTGTTATGGGATTTCAGAATTAGTTCATTTTAATTGATTATCAGATAGTTTTCGAGATATTCAGAAATTCTCAAAATTTGTTTCCGGGGTAGAAATAGCAGGTATGGGTAATTTTTATGTAAATTTAATGTAAAGGGTAACTTTTCTCTTGTTTGAAAGATTTCATGTTTAACACTTCACTAAAATAAGAATAAATCTGTAGATATGTATAAAGGAACCAACAAACGTTTTTCTTGATCTAATAGAATTCAGAAATTTGAAAAAAAGTAGCTCAGAAAAATCTCAACAAAATATTCCTTTCAGTGAAACCCAATTGAAATCGGTGTAGACATTTCAGAGATTAATCTGAAAATATCGATCGTCGGACAAAGATCGTAAAAATAATTTGATTGGTTTTATTTTCATTTAAAAATAAGAGTTTAAAGAAAAGTCTTTACAGAAATCGCAGATATATACTTTCAAATAAATGTATATAGATTGGCTACATGCAACTGCCCTGAGTAATTATTCGGAACAAAATCAAATATATAATGTATATATGTAAATATACATAAATACATGGATAGAGAATTCACGCCAGTCACAGCAAACCTAGAGGTAATTCCTCGAATTAGATCGAAGTGTATCGAAAAATCACCAATACGTATGTAGTAACAAGATAAGCCACACTTTCTGTGACTTTCATCTTGGGGAATGAGGACTTGGGAGTGAAGTGGAGTCTGCGGTTTATGGGTTAGGAGTTCTAGCAAAATGAATGAATAATCGTGGAAATAAGAAACGTTAAATGGAGAAAGATGATTAATCAGATCCCTCTTGAATAAAAGTTCTTGAATTTCACGTTGTAATTGGAACCGTCAACATTCATTTTTGAAACTATTTTATATAATGAGCGGTACGATCATTCCACCAATGAGTTTTCAGTTGATCGATATCAAGCTATTTTTGATCAGTTCTGAAAGTAATTTTCCTGGTTACAACAGTATTAATGGCAATTGACGTTTTTGTTTCAACATTTCATAAAATTGATTTGAATGGCTTTCAAACTTAAATTTGGGAGATTATTCCAATTTCTTCATTGGCATTATTTCATATAGATTTGCACTATTTAACTGTCCTTCTCCGTCAATTTTACTGAAAATATTTAATGTCACTTCATTTTCATTTGTATAGTGTAATTAATTGGCTACCACCTGGCAAAGATGC
>BOPP01000026.1:265860-338550 GCA_017312745.1 Gryllus bimaculatus | reverse complement strand
ATTATTATTATTATTATTATTATTATATTAATTATTTACAATAAAAAGTCAGTTGGTAATACTTACTCACTTTATTATCTGTTTGTCTTTAATTATTATTATTATTGTCAAGCTCAATATTCATAACTATGAAAAACGATGTTTTTATTCAAGAGAGTTGCGACGGAGAAAAGATGAAGACAACACAAGAGAGTCGAGGGCATCACTTGTGTAATAAATTAAACCTTTAATTTAAATGGAAACACTTGTCTTGCATGAACAGTGTAAGATAGGCTTCCAATGTAAAACATTTATCCCCTAATCGGCTTTTCTAGCAACCTGTCAAAGAGGAAAAAATAAAATATTAATAGGAATATTTCCCTATTGATACTTCGCAGTAGAGTTGAATTTATTTGGTAGTATCTTCCGGGATACCGATTACCTTCCTTAGCGCTGCTTTGAAATGTACAATGTTGAGTTGTTGGCAGGGGCAGGGGCATGGCGCGGAGCAGAGCCTCGCCTCGTCGCTCGCCCTCGCCGCGAGGGGTGGGGGGTCCTGCGCCCTAGCCCCAGCGCGCTCGGCCGGCGCGCGCGCAGCACGGAGCGGCCGGCGCGGCACGGCGCGGCGCGCCGCAGCCACGCTGCGGCGCGGTACGCGGGGTTGCCAAGTGGCACGGCGTGGTGTGCAGGCGGCGGCGAAAGAGGCACGCCCAACAGAGCCTGTGTCGCCGTGCCGCGCCGGCGCCGCGCCGCGCCCTACGCCAACCACGACGCTGTCGCGGTGCGGTGCGTAGCGTGCGGTGCGAAGCCCGGGGCGGGCGAGGTGCGCGTGCATCGCTGCTCGTCGTGCACTCGCCCTCCACTGCCCGCCGCTTTATCCGCGAACCTGCAGCTCCTCTACCTAGCCCTGTACGCACCGGCGCGGCGGCGCTGCATTCGAGCCTCCCTTTCCACTGCCCCCCGCCCAGAGTGTTACACCCCCACCTGCCCAAGGAACCGGGATACTACAAGAGGCCACCCTGCCCGACGTTTCCTACTCTTAACTCTCTCACAGTTTTTTACTTCATATTTTCCGAAATCGGTTACGGCTCTTTTCAATGGGATGTGGAAACTCTAGACTTGCTTGACATTTGCGCTGGTAAATGATAATCAAGGACTGAACATTTAGGGGAATTATTGTTTTCAATACCTTAGCACCTTCTTTACTTGGATGAGATTATAAGACATCTCAGATACCGTAAGGTAAACACCGCTATTGCAGAAGTCTTGATGAAGCTGAGGAATAATGATTGAAAACGTTTTTCAAACTCATGAAATCCCTCATAGCACAATGTAACAATGCAGTAATTTGGCTGATTATTTTTATTTTTTTATTATTTGGCGATTGGTGAATTTCTATGTGATGTTAACTCGAAGACAGAATTTCTTTAACATTTTCGGATATAACTTTACAGCCTGCATTCAGACGGGGAGGGGTAGGATGCCAGGGATCATTCTTCTCACGGTGTGATACTCCTGACTGGCAAAGTATTAATATTTCCTTGCCAGAGTTGCAATAATCCACATTAAGGTCCTCGTTTCTGATTTATACACTTAGTACGACCTTCTTTAGTATACATTTAGACTGTGCTGCGTGAGATGTTCTTTGTGTCACTCATCGATTCTTTTATTCCACTCCTTGTTTTGAAGGTCTGGGGAGATTTTCCATTTAACACCCTGCCAGCATTACTCTTTCATTCAAAACAAAATTACTACATCCATAAGATTGCTAGAAATGAAAATGGTCATCTCACTGCTTTTAATCATTTGTACAGACCAAGTAGCCAATGGTACGTACCGTGTCAACACAATCATTTGCTATAATGGACATTTAATTATCGTCAGTAACAGAAAATTAATATTGCAATAATGTAATAGATGATTAGTATATTCCATCAGCATTTTTATGTAAACTATTGGATAATAATGTAGGTACTGCGTGTTGCATTTATAACAAAAATTTATTCTGTAAAATAGTGGAAAACATGTCCTTTCTATTTTCTTTCTGAAGTAAAGGATAAAAGCCCAAAATTATCTGACGAATGAAATTTGCGAAAACTTAGTACAAATAGGTTACACAAGTTTATACAGTCGAATCATACATTGTACCATTAATAACAATTATAAACACTTGCATAAACATGAAAAGGATAGGAAAAATGATACCACTAAAGAATCTTACTACACACTTGAGATGATTACCAAACCTGCTTATGTATCTAGTAAAATTACAAGTATAATTAATATGAAATTGAAGTAATAGAGAAAGTGACTTCTTCGACGCACCAAAAATGGAAAAATTTTCGAGGATGCTTCGTCCATTTTTTACATGGTTGAGCGTTATTGAACAATACAGGGTGGTTGGTCATTGCCACCGGCGCACTGAGCGGCAAGAATATTGGGTCTCTGCCCCTCTCCCCAAAGGCCATGACGCATCTGACATCGCTTAGTTTCCTAATGGACCGAAGTCATACAAGGTTTCCGTTGAATTCTTTGTGATTGACCATAAACCAACAAATACATTTTAAATTCAGACTAAACAAAAAATTATTTAAGGAAAATTATTAAATTATTACGTGAAATCGGCTGTGGCTGTACACTTCTTCTGTTGCCCCCTCCTCCCCCTAGTCAAATTCTGTTGATACTTGAAATTTGACTTCACTTTCAGAAGATACTACTTCTGGAGATAATTTGTGAAACTATCACCGAACGAATAAAAAAAATGTTTGCTTTTTTAAAACATTTTATATTGATATTAATTTGTCAAAGGAATAGAACAATGTGAAAGGTGTGAAGAGCTTTTGTAGATGGCTTTGTTATACGTCAGTATTTCGAAAAATTGAAACCAAAAAAATAGTTTTTATTTTTCTTTAATCACACCTTCAATGTAATTGCAAAAGAGTTTCGTAATTGACTTGTAAAATGTAGACATTGTTTTCTAGACGTAAAAATGTATTGGGGCAATGAGCAGTTTTCCTCTTCAGTCTTGCAGTGCGACTTTCCATCTTCCTACATAAAGGAAACTATTTGTATTTTTTCTTCTCGCCCTGAAGTTAATGACTGCTTTTGTGCATTCCGAGGCAGGAATAGAAGGGTTTTGCATTCGAACGTTGCAGCTTAATTTACAGATCTCCACTTCCTTATTATTTCGTAGATCAGAACGCGTAAATGTGTATTTTTATTCAGAGAATAGCTTTGATTTTGTAAATTCTTCTTCTTTTGAAGTACATTGCATGTCCTTTGTCGAGTATTTTTCATGTTTTGTTGGCATTGTCAGGTGGCAAGGTAATACGATTGTAAATACCCCAAATGTTTTCTAACGACACTTTTCTAGACCTACAAAGTTCTTGAACTCTAGATTTCAATTACCTAGAAGAAACTCGGTGTGAAGAAACCGTACGACCTGTGCGTTTATGCCCCACATTCGACTGATCTAAATATTCCAACTCCACACGATTTTTTCTCCACATTTGACTTTGTTGGTCGTGCAAAATTGTATAGAGTCGAACAGATGCTGAGAAGATATGATCAATTTATTATTATTATTATTATTATTATTATTATTATTATTATTATTATTATATTATCACTAATTATTATTTTATTGCAATGATTGCAATTTGGAATTCAATTTGTGATCGTTCTCTACGGCGAGAATATCTGCAACTAGTTCTTTATGTTTAGGATAGTAGACATAGATGCGTGACGCCCCACAGAACAGGATCATCGAAGCTTCCATGATTACGACAGCATTGAAAAGACGGATTTCAGAATTTCTTTTTGCGAAGACGAAAATCATCTCTCAATAGAGGAATCTTCTGTTGTGTATGAATCTGCACACATGAGCAGGACCTCTTTTGTTTGACAGGGTGAATGAAAATTACTTCTCGAAAGAAAAATCAACAAAAGTATACGTGTCGCAGCGAATCAGACGGAAAAGTTCGATTAGGATGAAGTTCATTGACTCAAGGATTATATTACTTTCCCTGTTCGAAGCATAATATCATTTTATCTGTTTGAGTAATACAAAACATATACGACTATCAGGGGAATTCGGTTTAAAAATTGCTCAATATCGCAAGAGTGCAATTTTTAAAGCAGTAGAAACCAGATTATAGTCAGATGTGAATTTTACTTAGTCCGGTATAAATTGATACATCCTTGCGACTAATTGAATTGCTATTGTGGCACCTGTTCCAAAAGGTTGAGGATCATGATTTTAGATTTATTTAGTGAAAAAACAGTAAAAACTGTATGTGACGTATTGGGGAGAAGATAATCTGCGCACGATTTCTTGCGTTCCAGAATCCTTGCCCATCATTTTAACTATAAATAGTTGAAAGATGAGTAAACTTTAAAGATAAATAAACAAAAATAAAATTTAAAAGATGCGCGAGATTAGCGACATTTGAGAAACTAGACATTTTCGTTCCTGAGTCATAGGAAACTTATTTGCAACGGTAAACTATATTTAAAATCTAATAAACTTGGATTTGCATAGTGAAGCGTTCACTGCGTGCGTTTGCACTTTCCGTGCAAAGTGCAACGGCACACCCGTGTCCGCGCCGTGAATGACTCATTCTCGGAATCGACAGCGCGCGTGAACGAATCGTGCCACAAACTGCATTTCTGCCATTGCTTCCAAAATGAGTTTTGTAAACATCCCTTTTCCGGATGAACTACTCAGCAAATAAGCGTCTTGTTCGAAAGCTGGAAGTTTCCGATGACTGCACGTGTAACTTACAAGTTTGTGCGATGTAAATGTATTAATAATATAATTTTTTTAATGTCCACATGAACTTGGCAGGGCAGCCATACGTTTGGAAAGGAGCAGGGTGGATTTGTGGAGTTTGGTGTACTTGTAAGGCAAGGGAAACCAAGATGGGGATACACTACAGGCAGAATTCTTTCCTTTTCCTGAAATAATAATAATAATAATAATAATAATAATAATAATAATAATAATAATAATAACAATAATAAAAACAACAATAATAACAATAATAATAACAATAATAATAGTAATAAATGAATGTGATAAAGTTATTAAAATATTTAATATTTATCATTATATGTATGTAATGTTAACTGCTCTCTGTTGATACCCAATCGTTAATTCTTAACAACCAAAACATCATATTAATCAGAAGCTTCGGGAGAAAGAAGCATATTTTTTCACAAGATTAATCTAATTTGTAGTAAAACTATTCTGGATCGAGTGGTAAAACTATTCTGGATAGTGTTATCGAGATGAACCATTAATTTGTTTTAATTGTGAATTTATATTGTAATCCTAGTTGTAAAAATTAAATGGATATAATAATTGACGTCGCAAACTTAATTGTGAAGGGATATAGTAATTTTCAGAGCGTATGTCTCTGGCCATCCCCTCCCCCTCCGGGACAAGTGTGGCGGCTTACAAGATTATGCACCTGCTGTTATACGAACTCCCTCACAAAGCAAAGACAATGGCAAAGAAAAAACATTGGCCAATCCAGCACTGGCGCAATGTTTCTCCTCCATCAGCAATCTGTCACGTCATATCAGTCACCAAAAATGTTCCTCTCAGTCGTTTTCGTCGTAACTTACTAAGTACGGAATTTGAAATATAGGATCGTGCGAGATAACATATTCGCATATTACCGGTTAGAAAATTCCAGTGCACTACTAATGATAACAAACTACATCAAGGAGCTCACTCCTGGAGAACGATGTTTTGGATAAAATTCAGTTTGCTTCCATACCTAAAACCGAAATGGACGCAGCTGTCAAATACGTTGTATTGCAGGAACAAAATTGTGAGTTCAATCATGGACATTCTAAGATCGATGTTATCGATCTACGTTCATTCAAATGTGTCTTTTACTTCCCATGCATTAATTATTTCTTTACAGGCCGAAGTGTATTTCTTGCAATACTATTTCCGCACTGGCAACATAATCATAATAACCCGTTGCAGATAATCGGGAAGATTATCCTCCTTTTCTGGCCCTAATAATTTACAAAACAATGTTTTTTTCTTTCTTGTAAAACCTTCGTTTCATACAACTGGAAATATTCTTCTAAGATCATGTTGCTTAAATTTTCTAAGGACCATAAGGATTGCACACATTATTGCGAGTCTTGGGCGTCATGATTGTTCATAACATGACGACTTATTTGTCGGATATATGTAAGTAAACTCATTCACATGCCTACACGTCTCCCCAAAATTTGATTTTAAAGTGGCAGTTTGTGTTTCCCCGTCTCCGTTGAATTATTAAGATCAAGCGCTTTTGTGGTTTCTAATCCAGACTGTAATGCCATTGTATTGGTTCATTCATTACTACATTGTATTTTAATATTCTGAATATTTAATTATTTTTTCATTATAATTTATTCATTTCTTTAACCATAAGCTAATTTCTTTGTATTATTATATATTGGCCAAGAAAATTTACATCTCGAATCAATGTTAAACTCCTAATCGAGATATCTCTAACGGATATAGGACCTTCTATATCTGAAACTACTTTTCGCATTCAGGAGTGGTGTGACGGATTGAAAGACATTATTTTCACACAAACCATTTTAGGAATAAATCGACTTTTTTCACAAGAATGTAACCAATGTATAAGCATAAATGGAAATTGGTGATAGTACCAATGATTGGAACTCGGGAAGGCGCTCGATGTACAATGTGTCTCGACATTTAACCAACTGAAGAGTACTCCGATACAGAAACATAATCTTCCCGCTTCCTTAGCCCTTCATCACTCAAGCAGAATGTTCTTAACACCTTGTAAGGACACATGCCTCATTATTTTACTGTACAGCCAAAGGTTGTGGTGTCCCCTTCATTAATTGGATTGTTGGTGAAGTAGATACCTTTTTTATTTTGATAAATAAATAGAGATATTGTCCCCTTCAATTGCCTTTTTTTGATGCGCTTCTATTCATGAGCGATGCGAGTAGTCTAGTTTCTTTTGATTCAAGTTATCAAAAGTAGTAGCCACAGTTAATGTTGCTTTCGTTCGAGTGATGATTTTTGATTTCCGAGCGCAAGTCAGGGGAAAGCTTAAGCCTTTTTTGTTCTCTATTTTCCCTTGCAGGTAATCACACAGCCTTCCAATGGAAGAAAATTGGAAGGTTGATCATGAGGGGTGAATGAAGTTAAATCGATGTTTAATAATAATAATAATAATAATAATAATAATATTTAAAAAAGCTAGAGATTAGCAACATTTGTAGAAACTAGACATTTTCGTTCCCATATTATAGAAAAGTTATTTGCATCGGCAAATGAATTCCAAATTTGATTCCTGTGTATTGCCAAGAATATAACAACTCAACCCCAGCTGTACCTCAACCACTACAAGTAAAAGGAGAGTTCAACAAAATGTGCGCGTAGTGAAGCTACATTTATGTCCAGAGCAAATCAAGGGGTCATGTTCGCCTTTGATCAATGGATCAGGAAAACTGGACAAAACCCTGATCGCGATTGGGGTCATTTCCCCCCGTTGAATGTAGTATGAGTAGTCGGTGCGCAAACGTGGTGCAAACACCCATGTGTTCCATGAGATTCGAACTGTCAGCCATGGTCACCCCGTACTTGACGCTGCTCCAACTGCCTTCATCTCCGAGGTCGATGTTTGGAGGACCACGAAGGTGTGACATCTAAGCCGGAGCTTCCGAACGGAATCGGCGGCTGCCCACTGTCGTGCAGGGAGGAACGCGGCGCAAAAACAGACTTGCCTCCTCTCCGGTATGCAGCGACCGCCGCTGCCGCCGCCATCACCACCCGCATCGGAAGCTCCTGGGGCAGGCCATCCTCGCCTGAAAATGTTGGCGATTAAGAAATAGTTTTACACAATTACAGTTTCAAAATGAAATCATTTGTAAATTTATTAAATTTAACAACGTATCATACATAAAAAGTTACTAAACATAATTTAAAATATATTTAAAGATTGCATTTGATTATCACATTCTTCTAATATAAAAAGTAGTTATATTAATAGTAGTAAAAATAAATAAAAAATGAACATTTTTATATTTTAATTTCAAATTGTATATAAATTAAAATATACCGGGCAACTGGAAACGCATAGTTTTCGCACTTTACATTTCAAAAAACAGTCTACAAATAATCGACCCGAAATACACTTCATTACGTCAAACCCCTCTGTATTTCGCTTTCAGCACTAATATTGATTTTCCCATCATTTAAATATCAATGTTTTATTTCTCAAAGCTACTCACAGATGCGAACCTATTTTCATGCAATACACAGGCTGTTATTTGTCACACGTGTTGGGGCTTCCATTCATCACAATGAACAGTCAGCTACAAAACATCCATATTTATTTGATACCATTTTGTTTTTATACATTTAGAGACTATAACTAGTATCGTAATATTGAATATATAATAATGATATTAAAGCCCCAGTCACATTTTGAATGGTATAATTAAAAAAGAAGTGCCGTTACAAGTTCTTCAGGGTCCCCATCTCAACCATATTCGTCGCACAATTTCCCTTGCTCAAGTGAGGAACTGATGGAATTGACCCATCTTTTGCTTTTGAACACAAAACGCGGGTAATTTGTATATCTGTAAACGACATGCACAGTTTTTTTTCCATTTTTTTTACTTTTGATCCTAAATAAAATCTTTGAGGAGGAGTCTCTAATCAGTGTTTAGTGAATACTGTTACAGTCCTTGCGAGGGTGTCTGGGTGCTAAAGGATTATACACGTGGTTTAGTCTCCTGAATTGTGATTTGGTTTACCATCGAACTTACCTAAATGGTTAATGCTAGTAGATATTATAAGGGTCGCGCGCCCTCACCAATTACATTTGACGCAAGGATCATTTATATGTATTAGTAATTAATACTCGTAAATTAATATCAATTTTTTCCTCAATTTTTGGGGGGACAGGGGTTATGAACCCAGTTACTGTAATTCCCTGGCTCTTTAGAGTGCTCTTCTCTCTTCCCTTTCTCTCTTATGCGAGAGCAGATATTCTCACGTGCCCAGCTCTCACTTCGTTGCCACATGAAGTGTGACTATAAGATTCGCGGCGTAATCAAATTAAATACAGAGAGGGCTTTGCAGAAACTGCCTTCTTCAGTTAAAGAGCTTTTGTGTGTGAAAACACGTATGCATATTTAAAGGTATAAAATTTGACGATTCTCTTCTTTTCGCTTCTATACCAATATTACAAAACAATATTATCTGAAACAATATTCACATATTTAATTGGATTGTTGGTGAAGTAGATACCTTTTTTATTTTGATAAATAAATAGGGATATTGTCAGGTATCAATATTTTAATTCAACTAATGATCATTTCGATCGCGTAGCGATCATCCTCAGAGCTAAAAATAATACAAATATACAATGTGAAATATTAACAGGTTGGTTATTGTATACAAGATGCGTAAGCAAACTGGATTGTACACACCTTGCAGCTTCTGGGCCGAAAACGCTACGCGATCGAAATGATCATTAGTTGAATTAAAATATTGATACCTGACAATATCTCTATTTATTTATCAAAATATTCACATAATTTCACTAAATTTATTTTTGCTCCCTTCATGTTAAATTTTTAATTTTTGCTTCTCCTTGCTAGAGACCTACTGAAGAGGGGAAAATGTTTTCCTAAAAGTTGTCTCTGGGAACGTAATAATTAATAAAATTATTATACTTTGATTGTGACGATTATTGTCTTTCTCACATAATAGTGTTTAACTATACATAAAAAATGCCCCAATCAATAAGGTGTATCTCAAAAAGTTTATCGCTTTTTCTATCCGGTTTTTCTTACCTATTGGCCAATCATAAACTGAATCATTAATCTTAGGAATCGTTATACATCGATCACTATGTCGATGTCCAAAAAACAGCGAATGTTTTAAAACATAACCTCTGATTTTAACATACGCTTTCAGTTTTTTCAATATTTGGAACTCTGTTGATCATAATTTCATTCATGGAAGAATCCTATTAAATACCACTCGTGCTTTGGGAATTCTCAGACAAAACCCCTCCTCGCTTCGCGAGTCGGGGATTTATCCACAATTTCCAAAGCTCTCGTGGTATTACCTATGTTAATTTACAAAATTCATGGTGGCATAATGGGCTGCTGAAATCGACACATTAAGAATCATAATTTCTAGACAAAATGTTAGACAATTAGAGAATTGAAATTTACTTAAAACAAAACAAATTCGAATCATTTACTAAGTGCAATAACATCATTAGTCAAAATCATTGATGCGTTATTCGTATCAAGAAAATTAACATTTCAACTTCCTTCTAACACCTTTCCTAGAGTTTAAATTACCATGAGGAACATCAATTTTTCTCGTGCATAGCGCGATAGATAATAGAAAAGATGTTTCAGGAGAGGCAAAATGTTTGACGGGCAAATATTTTATTTTACCAATGGGCATCTAATTTGTCTGAAAATGTGCTGTAGATCTTTTGTGGTAGCCCCTCGTATCTTTAAGGGTCACTGGGTCCATGGATGCCTTTGCAGATCGCTTATTGATCATTCTATAGAGAGGGGAAGACGAGCGTCAAACTGTAATGGTAGAGACACAAAACGGTAATGAATTGCTACGAAATCACGTCGCTTTGTTGTGATCTACTGACATTAACGGTGTTTAGAATATACTGGTGAAACTATGTTTAACATAATTAAGTTACTGCGATTGACTTTGCTATTAAATATGACATGTATCACCTTATTGAAACAGTTCTTAATTAGGGGGAAATGACACCAAAGATATTGAACAATAATCCTCATTTGACATGCCTCTAAACATGACAAAAATAGTTATTTTTGTTTTCCTTTTTTCGTTTACTTTAAAATAATAAGACATTTCTGAAACTGTCCAAGAAGCATGTTAATTAATGAGATGTTATTATCCATAAAACACAGCGGGTAAAAAAAAAATTCTTACAAAAGAATTGTACAAATCAATAACATGTCAAATATTTAAAGGTTGGAGACTAGGTCATTTATTTGTTTCTGCTCTCCAAATGTCAAGATCATAAATATTAAGTATTTTTTCATATTCTCAATTAGCAAACTTCATACAATTTACATTTGATAAAAATGCTGATGTTTGCATATTTTCTTAGAAATTTCAATTCGCTAAAAAATAAGTTAATTAACAATTAACAGTTGAAGCATTTGGAAGTACAATTTTGTCAAATTAAAAATATTTTTTTAGAAAATACAAACTGCGGCTAATGTAAATATATTATGTACACTTTTGCAAGTTATCAGGTAAAAATTGAGAAATTGTTCTAAATATTTATAGAAAATAACAAACAGAAATGAAAGCGAGTATTCTCTGGAAGTTTAGTTATGAAGGAACACATTTATTGTAATGAAATGAAAACTTGAGTAAAGAGTGCGAAATCTCTACCCACACTGTGCGCCCATTCGAATTGTTCTCTGAAGGAAAAATAAACCAAGGAGCTGTAATTCTGGCCGAGAGAACTCTTCCAATGAAATGATTTTTTTGTTCTTTTAAGCCCATCTTGACCTTCCACATTAAAATATTCAGACATTTGTTTTTACTATGTGAAACATAATAGAATATTACACTTTAAGTGTGGAAGTTGTTTTTATGTAATCTGGGGGCAAGAGAAATTAAAAAAACGAACAAGTATTCATTACACTTTCCCCTAGATTAAAAACAAATCTAGCATTTATCTGGATTAAGATAACGGGAAGAACAATTGTTTATAACAGGAAACTAATAAATCTAATGAAGTTAACCGAGATAAACAATCATGAAATGCGAGATAAGTATCTGTATGGGGTAATGTATTACAAAATAAACAAGTTTTATTTGCCTTCTCTTCGGGTACCCAACATAAATGCTTTCTTTTCTCCTGCCGCTTACGGTGCACGTGGGGCTTGAATAGAAGAGGGAAGCGGCCAGGAATTCTTCTGCCAGTGCCCTAACTGTTGCTTATTCGAGGTCCCTCGCCTCCAAGGACGTCGAAAGGAACCACTCGCTCTTCCAGTCCGGCACGAGGTGGCGCGAGTGTTCAGTTTCTCGGAGCTCCGCGTGGGCGTAGAGACCACGCTCGGAGAGCTTCTGAGTAGACCCCACGATGGAAATGCAGTTTTATCTGTGCAATACTGAATATTTCGTAATTATATGCAATATTAAAGTAGAGAGTTTTAATAGAAATTAGGCGGTCGCTTTGAAAACTAGGAGCTTAGTTCAGCTCTTCATTTGTAAAATAATTTTCTCTTACTAAAATTTTCTTAAAACAATACTATTACAATTTTTAAGGCTAGCGTATTGACTCGCTTCTTCAGTTTTAGGAATATTTGCCTGGGTGTGAAAGGTAGCAAACACATGAGCTATTAAATAAATTAATAAACAACAATTAAATACTAAATAGTATTTAAAATCTCACAAACGAGGTTGTATGCCAACACAGTGTAAGAAATTTACTGCATATGATGAATATGCAAACATGTAAAGTACAGTGAATTTTTTAAGGTACCTATCTATGTGAGATTATGTTGTTGATAAAAGTATTGTTACATATCTACATAAATTTGAATGTTCCATTGACAGAATATGACGGCCGAATCGATATTCAGAAAATTCGAAACGAAGTAATCCCATTACCATTAAAAATACAAGGTCACAAGCTGAAACACAAGGTCACGATTCCACACTTTATTACATATTTTCCAAATGAAGAATTCAATGAATTAAATAATAACTTTTGCCTCACAAATACGTTTATTGAACTTGTAAAATACGCACAATAATTTTGTTATTGATTTAATTTTAGTATTTGTATGACATTATTCTTACAAAACAAAAATTTACTTTTGTCTTGTGTACCAGAACAATGACACTCAACTAATTATCACAATAATTAATCGTTAGCAATTTCTGTGTCCAATGTTGTACATTTGTGCAATTATAATGTTAATAACGATCAGTACTCGTTTTCACCATATAATGTCATTACTGAATATTTTTATTTACTTTTACTTACTTAGGGCAACAATGGCATACAATGGTGTCATGGAAGATCATAAATATGTTTGTGCGCATTCAAGTATTTGTAAAAGGATAAATACATGCATGCCGGTATGATGTGCCGGTCAGATACATTACTTACATGATAAATTGCAGAGATGTACGTTTTTTTTACTTTTCGAGTTGTAATCAATATACATGTTGTTCATGTTATCGACTGTCATCTATGTTCATTTGACATTGGCACATGTTTCCATTGCATTTTCGTGTAAAACAATTTCCCCCATGCGTAAGTGCTAATAATAATGCTGACCAATGATGTCAAGAGGCGGGAATTATTGAAACCACGTGGCATAGTCTTTGGCCAATGACGATGCACAAGTACTTTTTCAAGCTTCCCGGCTTCAGCCATAGTTGAGTGGTGGCGTGTCGAGGACTAACGGGCTTGTATACGTTCGTTCCATATTTCTGTCTGTTGCTGTTCTTGTCGGTCTATATCATTTGTAGTAGGTGCTAGTGTAAAGTGAATAATCACGTTGTGGTTAATAGTTTTGTGGACATTTACGAACTAATAATGAGTAAGTTGTACGTAGGCAATTTACCAGCAGACGTGAACGAAGCGGCGTTAAGGCAACTATTCCAAGAGCATAGTTTAACGTGTACTACTATTCTGATAAAGCGTGGTGGATATGCATTTGTCGACTGTCCAGATCAATCAACGGCGGATAGAGCTATCGACAAATTGAATGGTAAGTAGATGTATTTTTCGAATTGCATGCTCGCCGAATAAGAACATACGTGTGGGTAGAGCGAGCAGCGGTAGGCGACACACGTACATAAAAGTTCTGAGGGACCCATGCTTTCGGCCTATCACGCGCTGCATTCCCTTCATATACAACGCAATATGGCTGACAGCATGTGTGCCGAAGGTCATACATTTAGTGAAATGTGTTATTGTATGTAAGGAGGTGCCATTTCATTCAAAAATTGGAAATATATTAAATATTCACACATACGAAGGGCGATTTTACATTCTCTTAGTGTGAGGTTATGTCGCCGCGTTCACCGTAGACACAGCGTATCGTATTTAATTAACGAAATGAAAAGAAGTCCATTTGACCTTTCATGCATGTTTTCTTGTTAATTGTTAAATAATCGAAATATTTAAGGTAAGTCAACTATTTACAATAAATATTGAATGTAGTAAATATTGATTAAAATGAATAACATAATGTGGTACATTACCAGTCATTGATAGTTTGTCATTCGGTCACGGCGTCATAACTCAGTGTTCTTAGATTATTATTGCGGTGGAAAGCATAAATTTTAACACTAAAACCACAGGATATGTTCCAAATATTACCTTTTTATTTAACTTGGCACTTAACATCCTGGAAAGTTGGATTTTTTTATTGTCACTTTTTTTACACATGTGTATTGTGCATGACAACAAATTACAGCTAAGTGACACCTGTGAGAATTTGTGGAGAATATTTTACTCATGTTCTACAGCTTTACCTAATTCAAAAATGTTTAGATTGAACATATTTATAATATTTTTAAAATGAGTGTGTGCTACAGGTAGTTACTGTATATAACAGATTTGAAGTAGGTCTATGGACTGATAACAGTAATTTCAGCTTTTAAAAATGTGCTTCTTGCTGTTCAGAATCTGTTTTGAAGTATATCTTTATCGCAGTACACTTATAAAAATTTATTTGAATCTTGTGCAGTCAAAACTCTCCAGTTTGTGTTGTGCACTTATTTATTTGTTCATTAAATATTATAGGCATTCTACTGGATTCTACTGTTTAATTTGCATGTGGAGTGTTTGGCACTTAAAAAACATGTATGTTCTCTTTATGAAACAAAATTGAAAATCAAAACATATTGAGATCTTGTTAAAAGGAAGGTTATTTATTTGAAAGTAAGCAATTGAATACCACTTATCTCTTTCTGTTATTTATCAACATTACCAATTAAGAGTTTTGGGTTTTATTATTTCATATTTGCATCTTTAGTTTCTGTAATTTTTGAAAAATATTAGTATGTGAGAAAATTTTTCATTATTTCCAATTTATCATTACTTATTCAAAAAATAAGTTGACATTGGTAACCTGTCCTTTGTATGTTCTGTAAAATGCTGTAAACTAGATTGTAAGTCCGGTTTCAAACCCCTATCAGTGCAGGTTCCTTTCAGCTAGCATGCAAAGGTGTATGCAAAATCTATCTCAAGGTTGTTCTCTCACACTTGTTCTCGAGTTAAGAACGTGTTTCAATCCGAAAATGTGAGATTCATTGTTTAATCTTTTAAAAATGTTAATAATAATGTAGTGGCAATTTCTTTTTGCATTCTTCCGTTTACTTACTTTTACGATTACCTAGATGAAAAAAATTATTTATAGCTTGAAAAATACATTGGAAGTTTTAATTAATTCTTAAATTATTAGGCATAGTTTAAAAGTATTTCCAGGGAGATGAAATACAGATTAAATATTCATTTCGATGTACATGTATTCATGTTCTTCTTATTAACATCAAAAAAGTATAAAATTAACTTGCTGATTGTTATAATCCAACATAGTTTTCCGTGCAGCTCTGTATATGGTTGCGGTGGAACTGTCCCTCACATTTTGTGATGTATTGACGCACTTGGAAGCCCCTCTAGCTCTCAGGCTCATCTTTTAGCTCTATGTTTGCTGACTGTATTATACAAAATACTTGTTTACAAATGGAATTAAATTATATTATTTATGTACTATGATACTTTCTACCGTGTTCTTGCTTTGAAAGTTTGTTGATCCGACTTCATTAATCTAGGGAAGATACTGTAAATGAACCACCAGAAGTGCTTCTCACGTTCTTTAATCACGTAAATTATTAGTCAGTGAAGATATGTTTTTCAGGTTATCAGTAGTATGTGTTCCTTTTATAATTTCTGGAGATATTGAAGCACGTGGCTTGGCATTTTGAGTAGGGTGTTCAAATGACAGGAAAATGCTAAGTGGGTATTCAAAATAATAATTTCTACGTAGGCAACGTAATCAATATTAGGATATTGACTGCCCACGATATGATTCCGGCCACGTTTATAAGAAAATAAAATTTATTTGGATGAAAATACATTCAATGTAAGGGATTATGCGAATAGTTCTCAATAATATTTGTAGCTCGTTGAATTACCAAATTTTGGTACTACATTATCTTTTGAAATCAACTTTCTTATGTATAGAGCTTATTAAAATTTCTCCCATATCAGTTTGTGTAATGAGCACTTCTTGAATTTGTCAGATTTCAATGTTCTCTCCAAGTTTAAAAATACCGTTTTCAAATTTTATTTTCTGTGATAAAAAAATGCCACAAGGATAGTACCAATGGTTGCCCGGCATCGCGGGGCAAGAGCGATATGGGCCCACGTGCTGCACTGTGGGAGACGTGTTTTGTTACTTGACTCCTTCCACGGGGCGAAGACTCGGATCTATTACCTCACCGAGGCTAAAGCAATTTCATCGCTGATCTCTTGCTTGGCGCCTATTGTATCTGAAGAAGGGTGGAGCAGCTTCAGCAGTCGGCCGAGCACAGGCAGTGGTGTCACTCGTGTTTGTGGGGCCGCTCTGCCGCTTGGAAATCGATACTTCTGTCCATGGCCACCCGATTGCGCTGCCGAAGTAAGAAAATATAGTTTTTGCATAAGGCAGGGCCATGTGACCCATGTAATGGTCTCAAATGTATATGGCCGGATTTGTACTGCCCTTATGCTTTATTTGCTCCACTTTACAATGAACGTGGGGAGGTCCATTTAGGGTGTAAATTCGGCTGTGTTCGTGCGAGAGGAAAACATTTTTGGCATCGAGGAATGGAATGCGTTGTGGCGGTAGTGCTTATAGGAATGCCTTGGATCTAAGATAGGGTACCATACCGGTAGGCTTCGATGATCCTTTCAGGCCGGGGTCCATAAGACTCGGCGTCCTTGTGGGTTCGGGCAGTGGTGCGTGGGGCGTTGCGTGCGTGCATGCGCATTCGGGCGGGCGTCGCCCGTGGCCACCGTAATCGCCCTCCTGTCTCCCATCACGTGGCGAAAATTCGGACGGGCGAGGTCGCAGTGACGTTCGGCGTGGCCCGTTGTTTGGCCCGGGCGCCGCCACGCCGCGCCGCGCTGCGCCGCGCCGCGTCGCGCTGCAAGTGCCGCGTGTGACAACGCTGTCGCCGCCGCTAGTTCAGGAAGGGCGGCCTCCCGCCTGCCGACTGGTCCTTCCGTGTCCTTGAAGCGCCGCACGCGTTGGCCGACCTTTTCCACGTGGGTTTTTGCCTTGCTTCTAGAGACTGGGCCGCAATTGTTGGGTCGGGTCTTTTTGTTTGTGTGGTCGTTTTCTCGTAAAAGTGATTCCTATAGATGTTATCCTATGTATATTTTCGAAGCGTTGTGGTCACACAATCTTATATTTTACAGGATTTCCTTTGGCATTCTTCTTCGTTCATTTATCGTTCAAAAAAGGTCCGAAATATGCCTGATGTATGGGGTAAAAAGTGCAATCTTCACAAGTTTTCCGGAGCTCCTGAATCCCTCCCTACACCACAATTTTTACTAAACATAGTTGAATAACAAATACGATACCAACAAAGCGTGGTTAGCAACATTTGCAAATAAGACCTTTCCGATCCAGACTTCGAAGACTTATTTTTATCTTAAGTCGAGGTGCAGATTTGATTTTGTAGTATCGTTAACATAACCACCCCGGCCGTACACCTGCCATAACTAGCAAATGGAGAGAGCTCAACAAAACGTGAAGTCCATTTACATTATCTACATGAATGCCCAGATGCAAAACGAGGGGACGCCTCAGCATTTCCAATGAATCAATGGAAATAGAACGAAAAACCTGACTGAGAAGGGATGATATTTGGAAGGCGGGTGGACGGGCATTCATTCAGATCATTGACTAAATGTTTGGCTATTGTAATAGTGTGTTGGCACAATGTACAATAAATTGCTTTAATGTCAATGACCATCTTTGTGACATCACAAAAACTGTCACTTTGCCTGCGCATATTCTCTCTCTATTAAAACGACGATGTCCTTTTTTTTTTCTTTTTTTTTTTTTTTTTTTTTTTTTTTTTTTTTTTTTTTCGAATAGTGAAAACCAATTAAGTGCTATTTCCTCTTTCCCTAAACAGTATTTTTGTAATGAAAAGTGATATAAAGAATAGAGCGTTGTTATTAAAAATCTTTATTGATAATGCGACCTCCATTGAAGTTGAACACAAAAAGTCAGATTAAGTTGGGAATATACTGCATGTTATTGTAACATTTAAGTGGTCATTGAACGCCTTACATACATTTTCTACTTTGTAGAAAAAGAATAGGTCAGGCGTTGAAAATGTACGCGGAAATGAAACTTGCATATCCCCGCGGATCGACAGGGCTACTCTTATCTTCTCTCGCCTTCCTTGCTGGGCCCCCATTGCCTGGGAGTATTGATTTTGCTCGATGCGTGGAGAACTTCAACCCTAACGGAGGGTGTAATCTGTAGAAGAGCGTCTGAAGCGCCCAGTATCTCGAATACACAAGAGAGGTTGATGTCGCAATCCCTGACGGAATTCTCTCTATATGGACGTTCTACAGTGTAGAGAAATCTACTTAACAGCTGTTGCTCTTTTACGATGACATATCGACTGTTGCTATCTCAGTATTCGAATTGGAAAGAAAAAACAACAAAGGCCTTTGCATTATATGTACGGTTTGGAAGCGGAAATGTAATTTTAATGTTGAATTGCTTTTGATATGATACAGACATGTCATGTTCCCTTTCGAATATTTCGAGTATGCATTATTTTATTGGATTTGTAATTTTGAATAATAAAATTGAGTATGAACATTTTATTAAAATTAGAAATGTCAGCGCGTTCCGTCGAAAGATTGATGTTCGTACATTGCATATTGTGAACGTAGTGGTTGAATGATTTTTTTAGGCTAACTAGGAATTTTATTTGCTAATTTTCAAGCGGACACGAGATACATTTACACAAATATAAGGATATCGGTTTCTATGTAAATGAGAATAGTAAATTTACAAGGATGCTATATGTGCCGTTTTCTTTTGGGTGTTTAGTTCATATAATTTTGTCCCATAAATAACCTACCATTTTATTCAAACGTTATCTGCATTCAGATTTTAGAATACCGTAGTGAAAAGATAACAAGCTGTTTTCCATAAATAACTCTAGTGCAACTTGTAAGTAACTCTGTTTGCTTACTTGCAAAATAGGAATTTTCTTGTTCTTGGTAATGTGTTGTAAATATTCATGGTCCAAAAACTTCTAAGCTAAACAACTTTAATTACTGGATCAACTGTTCTAAAGAAGGAGAAAATTTAATTAAAAAATGTCAGATTTGGTGGAACTGCACAACTAATATTGTGATTTCGAATTTCCTCTGTCTTTGCTTCACAATATTGTTCACATTCTAGGATATATATCTCACCTGTTCCCTGTCCATGTCAATGTATTCACATTAATTTCATCCAAGAATTTTGAGTAATTCGCCTTAGTGCTCCGTTGTGTACGAAGACGTACTCGGTTAGGAAACCATTGCTGTCTACAATCGAGGGAAATGTGTTTCGAGATGTTTTTGTGTTGGTTCTGGCACATTGCTTTCCGATATACAAATCCCGAAAATGTCACTTCACATCGAGTGACATTTGCTATTCGATAGTTATCTGCTTTGGTGTCTTAATATTTTCATGTATCTCTACTAAGTGTTTAGCCATCCGTTTCCAAACTCCGAAAACTCTTGTAAATTGCGGGTATTGCGCCCCAGAGAAATTAGCTTCAAAACTGCCCAGGCTTACCTTGAACGTGTGCTCTTCCTTAAATGATTGGAATGTCGCTGGGAGTCCCTACACGTGGGTGGCAGCGCGGCGGTGGCGCAGCTCGGCGCGGGCATCGGGGTTGGGTGGGCGGAGGGCGGGCAAGAGAATGGTGAGGCATTCGCAGGTATACTCGACAGCCGACACGCGAGCGCCCGGCCAGACAGCGTCCAGGATAGTATTTTTGGAGCGGCGGCGCTAGGGGTATACAAGCTGGGTAGCTAGTTTGTCAGGAAAGCGGCGGCAAGGATCGCACCGAAGGGCTGTAGCAGCGAGTGAGCGTTTTGTCCTACCGATGGTGACCTGAGTTTTGAAAATTGTTTGGATTCTACCGCGGACGCGTTCCGCCGGCTTTTCTAGAAAATGCTCGCCGTGTTTGCATTGGAATCAGTAGAACTCCTTTGTGTTCAGGATTTTTCATTACCAGTCGTTTTGGACGACGAATTATAGTTCGCCTTTTAAATATTCAATATCAGGTCGAAAAGAAATGATTAATTCTGGGTTTCTAAGCTAAAATTTGAAATTTTCACGACGAGATTTCATCGACGTCTAATCTGATGTGTATTTGGTTTCTTTTTAAATTAGTAATTTGGTAGTAGTTCAGATTGAGAAAGGCTCTTCGATAAATTGCAAGTACATCAAATAACTCTTCTCAATTTTCGGGTTAGTGTCGTTTTAAGTATACTTATATTCTTCGATTTTTTGAAAATTAAATAAAACAAACAAAACCTACTTATAACACCCTACATCAATGTATGGTGGGGTTTCGGTTGTCTAGCCTATGGTGGAAAGTGATAACGGCTCGTGTCGCGACACTTATTTGGAATAATAAATGTAATCAAGGTTTAAAAAAGAAACCGGCCAAAGCAGTCTGAAACTGGATTTTATTCGTTTGTAGTTCCCTCTCGCCCTGAATTTTTGTCTTTGTAAAACATCTCATATGGTATTTCATAAGAGAATATTGGAATGTTAACAGAAAATCCCCGAAGAAGTTTTTCTCGTTAGGTAAAACATGAAACATGGAATTACCTTTTTCTGCCCAACCAAGTGAGACAGAGTTGTATAAATTTGTGTTTGGGTTTTGTTTCTCATTTTCAAGTGTTATATATTTCGTCTTTTGGGTTGTACAATAAATAAGTCAGTAGCTTCCCTTATTTTAATGCAGCTTATCCTGGTTCTTCTTTTATGAATCATAACACGTTCTAATAATAACGACAATTGTTTTTAGGCTTCAGAAATTCGCGGGGTAAAGACCTGCGTTAGTAATTTGGTTCAAGATCAATCTATTATAAATGGTAACGGAAGGCGAAATCTGCTGCGGTTTAGTAAATGGCTTAGGCGAAGTAAGTAGAACCTCTTCTTTGGTTGATTTTTATTAATTTATTTACGTCTTTGCAGTTGTATCGAATTTTCTCCCATATAAGAGAATTGTGCGGTGGAAGAGGAAAATAATGTAATAAGGAGAAACGGGAAAGACACGCTAGCGTAGGTCTTGAAAACTATATTGAAAGGATATTCTTATACCGGTTATTCTTGTTCATCTTCCTTGTTGCTCGTTATCCCATGGAACTTCAAGTGACAAGTGCCACGTGCGCCGGCAAATTTTGTTGTGCGTGGCGTGAAGGCGCATGTCAGTCCGTCCTCCTCTGCTGCAACGACCTTCGGAACCCCGATGTTCTGTCACTCTTTCTTCTTTCCCATCTCTCTCTGTGTGCGCGGGAGTCGCCCTCCCCTCCCCTCCCCTCCCCACCCCTCCTCTTCGCAGGTTGAACTCTGTGGTGCTGCCGCCGCAGCGGCGCGTAGCGCGCTCGTATGCATGTTCCGTGGCGAAGTTAAGTTGCTCCCCCACGCTCCTCTAAACGAGATTCCGCGACGCGCGGTTTTTGAACGAGCTGAAAGTTTGCGTTAACACGAAGTATAGCCTTCATTACCTCGGATATTGTTGAATTTCCAAATACATTTATTACATGATTACACATTCCAAGAAGTCTCTTCTAAAGAACAAAAGTCCACCATTTACTCGTAAAAGTGCATTAAATTCATTGATATATCATTTTTTTTCCTCCTCTCGAATTCTGAGTATCTGCAGCGGCGTTTTCTTAAAAAAATAACTTGATCAAAATGTTGGGCGTTCGAACTTGTGGTACGAAAATTGTATTTGGAGGATACGTGCTTGCCAATAGTGAGTTATTAACACAGCTTCAGTATTACTATTGATGGAATACTTCTATGATTAATTGGAATCCAGCATGTGGTATAGTTCATCAGATTAAGATATTAAGAAGAAAACTAGTTGGTGTGTTTCATTCTCTTCCCGACAGTTTCCTGTTCAGTGAAGGCTAATAATACTGGAAGGTGTATAAAATACGAGGAAATTAGTAAACATTGAGTGCGAGCTACTGACGTAAAATGTAGGTCGTACTACTGTTGAATAATTAAGAAACAATCCAGCGAAACTGTTTTGTATATTCTTCCTCACTTCTCATGGTTTTCCCCGGGAGATACACGAGCCGTCGTTACAAAGACTAAAGCCAAGGCGACTCCTTCACGCTTTCATTAGCGGTTTGTGGTGAATATTACGTCTGAGAGTTTCAAATTTCGAGATGAATGGCGAGCATTGTAAAGAGTCCCAAACGTTGCGAGTAAACCGTAAGGCTCTCCCTGCGGAAAACGTGCTGTCCTTTGGGATTCGGTTTACAAGACACTAGAAAGCAAACGAACATAATCTCGACGTGAAAATGTCCACAAAAAGTCACTCTTGTTCGTGAGGGCGAAACTCCATTGTAAATATTTTGAGTGTGTCGATGTCGTAAATGAATTGGAAGAGACAATTCGGAAAGATACCGAATAAAATTACTCTCGATCTGCTTATGGCCTAGGGAATCTCGGTCTCTCGCAGTTTTGTCTTAGTCTGATGATTTCTCCTGATACGATAATTTGTTATTACAACGTAGTCTGGTTGGTAATTGGTGATTCGAAATTTGAAACGTTCACACCCGAAAGCTTTTCTTGCAATGATTGCAAGTGCACAGCCCTTGGATGCAATGTTTGTTGAACTATTGCGAATATTGGAGCATAAAAAAATGCCTGGGTGCAACGTTCGCAGTAGCCTCGGCTTCCTCGAACTAAAAAAGTAATAGCTGCGTCGCGTGCCGCGTGCTGGGCTCCGGGCGAGCGTGCAGATCGCGACACTGGGCCGAGCTGGCCGCGCCCGGGTAAATCAGGGAACGAGGCCGACCGACATCGATTGCGTGGTGAAATACTGGCGCTACGAAGAAGCGTCTTTGCTGAGAATGTGGAGAGGGGTTATTTAATAGCATACGTGGTTCAGGTGCTGAGCTCCTCTCAGCCACTACGAAATAATTTGATTTTGACTTCCAAAGGAAATAGTAAGTAAAAGCGGTTTTCCAAAGGAGTTACTTCAACGAGTTAGTAATGTGTCTTCAGATTAGGTTTAGCAGTTATTTATGAAACATTTATCAGAAACATTTTCTTATAAGTTTCCAGGTTGTATTGTGCTATTTAATGACTCATCGCCATTGATTTTTTTTCAGGGTACAATTTCAATGGGTCGGTGCTAGTTGTCGAACCGTCGGTTGCTGGCGGCGGCAAGAAGAGGTGAGTGACTCGTCTGCCTTGTCTTGCTTTAATTTGCGCTGCTGAGCTTGCTAAGTTCCTTTTCATCTTTGCCCTCGCCCGGGTATATTTGCCTGATGAATTCTCTCACCCTTGCTTCTCTTCCTTCTTGGCTTGCATCTCTAAAACATAGATCTGCCCTTCAGTTTTGCCAGTAATGCTTTGGGTAGTCGTTTAGCAAAGGATGTAAAAGCTGTGCAAGTTGAGGGAGTAACAGTTGGGTGCGGTGATGGATGCGGTAGAAGTTGGAAATACTTCTGTATCATGGGCAGATGGTGATATGGTAAAGCGTTTTTTTGTAGAACGTAACATGATACTGCTTCAAGGATTCAATTGTCAGTGCATTACGCGAGTGCTTTGTGGGGTAATTGCAGTTTGTGTAGGGACTGAATTATCCAACGAGAAAATGGATTGCGAATCTTATCTCGGCATCGTAATACTTTTCATGCACATGATTACTGATGATCGGAGTTCTAAAATACGTCCCAGATTCTGGAATTGCTCGACACAGATGTATCGCTTGGGTGGGAAAATTTCATTACTCTGATAAATACTAGCGAAACATCTCTGCTTTTGGTCGGCATGGTTTAAGGAAGTAGAGTGAAACTCAATGAATAATTTGTTGCATTCTACTTGACAAATCTTGAGATAAACCGTTACTTAATGCAGAAAATGTTGACTTTGTTGTTTTTGTTTACTGTTGATTTGTACATTTCCTAGTACATGGGAAATTTTTGTAAAAGAAACAAGGGTTTTTTACAAATTTCAGTGTGGGTGAAGGAAATGTGTGATCATTGTATGTAGTTTATGTACAAAACTGTACCCAGATTTCCTACTTCAGTTCTTTTCTATTATATTTCAAACCGGTCTCATAGAATTTGTGTCGTTAGAGTGCATTAATTTTACGAATGAATCATAGTTTGCAATAAACTAATATTGAAACATCTGGTATGTTACCTAGCAAACGGTCGGTTACAAGTTTCATTTGTAATAGGCAAATTAACTTTCTCAGAGCGTCCTCACTGGTTGAAGAATTGTACACGGGTGAAAGGAATATTTACACGGTTCGTCTAGCAGATCAATGCGCCCTTGCATGTTGATGTTTCTTCCGCTTCCAATATGCGATTAACGCTTGTAAATCTACCTGTATATGCGGTCTTTATTTGCATGGTGGGGTAGTTGCTACGAATGTCAGTTTCTTTTGCCGAAATTTTTTCTTTGACTGGCTTGAAATGTGCTCTTATTAGAATTAATAAATTTTACACTTCCGGAATGTTTGCTTTTGTATTATTGCAAACTCCGAGAAATCCATTCAGAATACAACGAAAATTAATGGACCAAAGCTTCTATTGAGATGGTCTACATTGGAGTGACACGTTCAATGCGATTAGAATTGCATAATGAGCACCAGGAACCTATTAGTCGTGTCCATTCATAACACATATATGCTACATAATAACAACGAACTGATTATCTTATTAAAAAAAGTCGTGTATATAAATCCCCTGTGTATAAAGAAATGGAATGATGGAAAATTTTTCGAAATAATTCAATTCACTTTGTTATTCTTCAAAATTTATTTCCGTCGACATTTAGTGAATTTTTTTGTGAAGATCAGGATTTTTCCTATTGTGTACTTCATTTCCTACACTACAGCCTCGAGGGCAACATTCGCGTACTCGCCCCACTCCTGGAGCTTTCCTGTTTCATGGGGGATGGGCCATATGGGCCCAACATCAATCATAAGGTTGGGAGAGTGCAAATTTCCTCCGATTAGCGACAGAAGGATCGCGGCTTATGGTACTGCACTGGCATCCTCCAACAATTGACGTTAAACGTGTAATATTATATCATTCATCCGTAGTTGAATAAGGATCACCGAGAGCTCTTTAGGTTGATTCATGTAAGTCATTCAAGATAGATTAGAATAAGACATAACATCATTCTTTCCCCCTCCCCCGAGATCTTTAATTAATAAAGAACGAAAAAGAAGAAAGAAAGAGAGACATTTCTCAGGTAATACGGTTCTCTTTACAAAACAATTTTATCCCATTCCTGTAATTATATTAAGGTTTCAATACATATGCGTTGAATTATTGTTGCAATGTGAACGTGTAGAACGTAGTTGATATTAAAGATTGAGGACTTGTCATTGGCACTCAAGATAAGTGATACATCAAGACAATGGTCAATGTGGAATTAAAGCAAGACAGCTTTTTGAAATATTTGTTGTTACTATTCGTAATATAGTTCATAACCTTGCCGTTATACAGAGTAAATCACTTTGTTTCAATTTTTCATGTGTCTCTTTTCTTGTGACAGACAATATGTGCTAGTTTATTAAAAATCGACTAGAATTAAATTTTATGCGGAAATTTCAGTTTAAATGGCTTGCTTAGGACTAAATTCCGGTGATCCTGTAAACTGGCTCTGAAATGTGCGTGATTACGATGAGAGTTGTACGGACATTAATGAGAATTGTTTATTTAAAAGTAGATGGAGATATACGTCTTGCACCTAAAAGATTTCCGCTCCATGAATGTTAATTGCGGTCGTTCGTGTGCTGCGAGTATCTCTCAGGTTTGTCAAGTCGGCGAATTCGAAAAATCATTCTAGTAGAGTACATCGCGTGTAAAGACGGCCTTGTTAAGAAACGTAATGGCTTGCGACAGCGATGGTATCGGGCCGTTTACTCGTTTCGGGGGAGGGTACTGTTAATGGGCGTGTTGACTGTCGTGTACGCCGGCAGGGCACTCTGCTCGCGTGTGATGGCACTCAATGACGGCGTATCTCAAGCTCGTGGAGGTGAAAGTTTCATCAGATGCGCCTTCGGGCTCTCATTTAATGAATATAACTCGACCGTCCTTCGCGCCGAAAAAATGGCGCCAATACATTGCACTGATCAGTTGAGACTAAAGACTGTTTATAGTCGCACTGTATTTGAGCGAAAATCTCTTTCGGGTACATTGCGATCACAGACCGTGCTACGTATAATCGAAAATATAAAAATTACAAAGACAAGTAGGCATTTAAATTTACAGAATAAATTCAAATCAAAATGTGAAATATGAGATAAGAGCTAATCCATATTAATATTTTCAATTAAATTTTCTTTGTACATTTAAAAGCTTGATTGTATATGTTCAAGTAACTAAATGGAATTTTTATCTTAATTGGTATTTGATGATTATAAGATGACCGATGTTTTTCTTTCTCAATGTGACGTGCGTTATGAGATTGTTACTCAACTGGTGCAAATCTACTATATTCTGAACTAATGCCTGCTGTTAATCTGCTAGTTTAGGACACATAGGGACGTAGTCATCGATTCCGCTGTAATTTATTTTCTGAAATCGCAATGTCTAGTAATTGTCGGCGAAACGCTAATGAATATTTAATTCGATATTTTTCGATTTTCCACCAGTGCTCTTTCAATGGATGAATCTTACCCAATTGTTAATATAGACAAGGGGCACAAGCAAAGAAACATGGTTTAGTTAAATTGCCTGTAACTTCGATACTATGTAACAATTCATGCCACTTGTGAAAACTGCTGCCAGTCAACTGGCTTTAACGCTCATATACTCATATAGTTCGATTTTTTTGAAGTGACCCATGACATGAGGTCATTGTTACTCCTCCTGTCTTATAAAATGAACCTCTTTAACAGTGATAAACATATGAGGCCGCAAGCCCCCGTTGAGGACGTTCACGAATTAAAAAGATTCATTTTATAAGGCAAGATGTGTAACAATGGCTTAATGCCTTGCTTTAATGCTTAAAGGAAGTATTATTTATTGTGCAAATATTGTGTTTCGAAACATTTGATGCAGAGGAATAATATTCATTCCATGGTCTTATCGATGAGTGGATTTATTTACAGGTATGATTCATAAGACAATCGCTCCCCTGCGAGGGTACTAGGAAACCTAGCATATGAATGCGGGCGTGGATTCTATTCTTTGAAAGAAATTGTTCCTGTTCATCCCTCGGAAGCTAGAAGACTGGGAGGCGGTAGATTGGATTTGAGGCGGTTCTCTTTCAAAACGCCCCCCTTCTAGAAGCAAAATCTCTTAAGAAGTGACAGGTTTGACAGGTCGAGAAACAAATGAAGTAATGTCGGGCGATGTCATTGCAAGAGGTAGCGTCGAAGATATTTACGAGCGAGTCAATTGCCAACTAAGCGTACGGACTAACCTGCAGTTACATTGCTAGCAGTAACTATCAAATCGGTTCCTTCGCAGTAATCTTCGTACATCACCGATCGCAACTATATTATCTTTTCCATTTAGCGAGTTATTTGTTGGAAAGCTTCTTTTTCTTCTGGTAATCATTGCGTTTCTGTAAGAGATGACTTATAGTGTCGGAAACCTGAAGAATTCTAAGAAGTCATTCATAAACATGAAATAGTTATTTGCAGAATGACAATCATAATGTGAAGTTTGGATCAGTGATTTGTACTCCTTCGGATAGTTCGTAATTTAAAGGACTACTGCTGTGGGTTAAGGATTTCCCCCTACTTTGGGACGAGTGGGCGTGTTTATAAAAGCTGCAGAAGCTGTTGCATCTCAAAGCTTCACGCTCTTTTTCTTGCACCTGGTTTTGCGCTGTTGCTTATTGCTGAGTGTTTGCCCGTGGCTGTATGCTGGAGCTATTGCTGTTGTTTGGTGCGTGACGGTACTGTTAATCTGTCGGTATGAATCACAAGCGTGCCACACACTTTTTTGCGCTTCCCACTAAGCTTCGATCCGAGGGAGCTGCAAGACTTAGTATCGCGTACTGTAACCTGTGACCGACTGCGAAGCGGCAGGCAGGTTGTCTTCCTGGCCGCGTCTCTGCGATTGCGTCGTATACGTTGACGTGCTTTGGAAACGCCGCCGCCGCCGCCACCTGAGGCCTGCTAGGAGCATGGGCGCTTGCGGGGCGCTGTTGTTGTGTTGGATGCAGATGCAGGGCAGAGATTTCTCGGAGCTGTGTGGGCGTGTTACTCGGGCGAGGCGAAGCGAAGCGAGGCGCGTGCGCCGTTCTCCTTCATGCGAACAATGCTTGTTGCAGGAGTCGCGAGGGTGGCCGTCAGGACTCACCCTACGAGCTGGTCGGCAATGGCTGGAGGTAAGAGCGATAATTTTTTGCGCCCCGAGAATTAACTCGAGAAACGTTAGTAGTATATTCGACATGTCGCCCCCCTTAGTTTCTTAAGGTCTGCTTTAACAGGAGAGCTGCTAATCCGAAGAAAATAATAATTAAAAACCATCCGCACGTTGAATTTTCGTAATTTACAAATGTTTTGTGTTTTCGTTCTATATTGATTGGTTTGCGGTAGCTGAAAGCAATTAATGCGCATAGTGTTTTAGTTATCTACAGCTCTGTTGCGCGATGTTTACGCAATAAGTAAACTTTGAAATGTTTTTCTTTTTCAGATGTTTGTTTTTTGTGTGTAAAACGTTCTATTTGGGACGTAGTTTTCCCACTTATTTTTTTCAGATGCATTTCGATAATGCACTACATTGGTTCTTTTAGTAGTTGGAATCCTTATACCAGCATAACGAGGCTGAAAACGGACTAATAGTGTTTTGTATCGACATTTTTTTGCAGTTTCAGTTCAATAACGCACCAGGTGATTTCCGTAGTTTTAGTAAAGTAATTTGTGACAGGTTTCTGTATGTCATTCGAACTTTTCTGAAGGAAGGAGGAAATTGCGTAGTTGACAAAAGGATGTACGAGAAATTACTAGAAGGGTACGTGGGAAAACGTAATAAACACAATTGTGAATAATTAACAATTTAATAAAAAAGAATGCCAGCATGCAACAGTGCGTTTTTTCTGCAATTTGCCCTCTTTTTTCGTGAATGCTCATCAACGGAGTTTTGAGATCTGATTAGACCCTAGTCGCTAATGCAAAGCTCAAGGAACCGAAGTAGGGGAGCTTGGTTCCATTCCAGAAATACGTCAAGCATGTTTTACTTTAAAAATTCGTCTTGTTCCCTGTTGAGTCGTTGAGCCATCGACTGAACCCTGGCATGTGCTTTCCGCGAAGTGTGGGAGCTGCATAGAGCTCCATTCACACGTGCTGGGATGTGTAATCTTGATATTTGGCCCCGATCAACTCTTGTTTGTGAAGTGTTGAGCGGTGTCCATATCAGCGAAGGGTTTGATAACTCGGCGTAATACTGACGTGTGCAATTCGAGAGCTATATATTGAGTGAATCCTATTCACTCAGAACATTCATACAAATTCGGCATACTCTTTTCAGATGTCAGTTCCTATGGTCAGACAGTATTACAGTATTTTGAATTGCAGTTGTATATTTGGTTACAGATGAGATCAGTACAATTATCTGAAGAGAATGATATGAAGAATAAAGTTTTGAATGAGAAATTCATGTTATGCTGCGCTAGTGATCACGAAATATCTGAATAAATAACTAGAGAAGTAGTCTTGCGCTGATAACTGAATTTAATTTTTACATTCCTTTGTCCAGAGACGTTGTTTTCTGCTAATTTTGTAACAAAATTAGATTTTCGTTTCATTTTATTCTGTCTCCCTGTCTACATGTGTACAAAATTGTAAATATTTCACTCCCTTGGCATTCAACAAACTCATTACATACTAACTCATTCCATTTTTACCCATTTCATACTTACCCCCGACATATAAAGAAAAATAAATAGCTCTCTTGAAAATTTAGTTAAATGAACTGAGATCAGTCTGATTCTCGCCTATCGTTGCATCTCAATACACTCATACAGAATATGAACTAAAATGTTCAGAATAATGGATTGACTAGTGTAATGAATGTACCTAAAGAACTATATGAATTTTATGGATTAAAAATTTAACACTATGACACAAAGGGGGGAAATGTATTAATGAAACAACTGTTCCACATACAGAGCAGCCAAATAACGTGCATTTAATAATAAGCCATTAGACAAGATCTAATAATGACTAATACCCAATTTCTAATGCATTCGTGTATTCGTGCTGAAAGGAAGTTCCGCAATAGTGTTCTGACAGTTGACACTTTCCGAAAGTCGGAAAAGGGTTACTAATCATGGTTTTAAATGCCCAAACGTGAAACTCCCCTGTTGTCTATTGGATTGTGTTGCATTCGGTAGCAAAAGAATGTGAACAATTTTAAATCGAGGAATATCTTGTGGAGTTGAATCTAGATCTAATTTGATAAGTAATCTGGTAAGAATTACTTGATGTAATTAAGGATAAGCTACAGATACAGGCACTCCTTTCAAATTAAACGTTCATATATTTACAGCAAACCTGTCAACCAAATTTTGTAATAGGGTTGAATTGACTATCTATTTAAATCTAGCAATGTTTAGACATTGAAGTTGATATTGTGGGCATTATAATATAATATAAATCTGTGGAGTTGGAAAATTTGTTAACATACTTTAATTTGATAAATTACAAAAGTTATGATCATTTAAAACTAAATTCATTGAAGAGAGACATCGTGCGATATTACCGATTGTTTTACTCGGTGATTACCGGGAATATGGACAATTACGGCTAATTAATTGTGTTTTAAATAAATTCAAGAAACTTAATTCAAACATGCATTACAACAGTTTGATTTCAAATAATGAATCATTGCTTTTTATCAATCGTTGCCTTAATTATGACTATCATGATAACAGATTTGAAGTCCCTGAAGGTGTGGAATACATTATCAAAACGTCTTAGCAGAATATAAATAGTGGATGTGTAAAACTATTTCCTTGGGCTTTAATGGTTTTTCACTCTGAAAGGCTGTGCCTGTTTATTATGTTATGATATGTTTATGAACATAATGGTGTACAAAGATAAGAGTTTAAAGAATTTTAGTGTTTCGTGCCAATTTTGTTTTCATTTTGAACCACTTTTACCTTGTGAAACAACAGTACCCAGAATTTTAAGCTTTCAAGATAATATTCTTAAGAAGTTACATTTTCCATTGTGTCTCTTGCAAATAATACGCATGGTTACCCTCATTATTTTTATGCATCGTTCCGTATCAAATGATGGTCGCTATGCGACCATCTCTGATATCCTATGAAATTTTTTATGCCAGGTTCTCATGTCTCAAAGGAACCTTGGTAAAGATTTAGGTAGTATTCATAGATAAAAAAGTTTTTGAGATATGCTGCTTTGGTTCGTTGCAGCGTGAAGTAATGGTAGGAGTTACGAAGTTGAAATTATGCTTCGCAAAACAATATGTTGTGATTTTGTGTGCTCTGTGATATTCAGTTTTCTCTTTCTCGAATTTTGTGTGGAAGCTATTTAACATTAATGTCTCGATTTTTTAACACTTTCTCCCACTAGACTTCAATGCAATTTATTCCACACATTCCGTTCAACATTGAATATAGCGAAGATATATTGTCTCCCAAAGTTGGCAAAATTTTGTGGTCGTACTCTACCACGACGTTGCTTGGGGTCAAAAAGACATTTGTATCTACTAGATTATTTTACCTATGACGTTAAAAATCTTCTCAAAAGTTCCTTTGAAACGGGAGTGGGAGTAGGCAACAAACCGGCATCAAAAGTCATGGTGCGGTTGCGCAAGATTCATCATGCGGTCTATGTATCCAAAATAAGACCCTTCTCCAATAAGTGATATCTTAGTCAAGGGGGATGGTGTAAGCTTTGGGAGGATGACCAGAATCTCTGCAGGGTCCAATACCACGTCTCGGAGACGGTGTCAACTGAAGTAGGGATTTGCAAGAGGATATTTTCAGGGTGTGGAATGACCCTTATCCATGGTGCCCTCCAACACGGTTTTAACATGCGAGTAAAAGAGGCATTCAACCTCTCCCTCTGAGCCCGGCACTTGCGACGTGGAAGATAACAATGAGGTGTAGTTAGTTCTATTTATCGAGACACGGTTCCAACATGTTAAGACTGGCGGAGGGTGTTGTTAAGAGGCGGTACGTCGTCTTCTCTCAACAAACGATGCCATTTCGCGCGCAGTGGCGGTGGAGGCTCCCCCAGTTGCAGCGGGAGCCGCTTTTAAATGACCATTCGGCCTTGCATGAAATTCGCGAAACCTGTTCCGATTGACGCCGCCGAGCGTCGAGAGGTGGCGCGGCGACGTAGGGCGCCGGAAGCGGACGCGGACGCGGACGCTGCGTGAAATGGCTCCCATTTACCGGCGCGGCATCCAGAACTGGTTTCTCCCTGCCCACCCACGCCCTGCCCCTGCCCCTGCCATTGTCCCGGACGAGTGTTAAACGCTGATGCGCACGAGGGCGCGTTTCGAATGCGATGCGATGCCCTGCCCTGTCTCGTCCCGCCCCTCCACGCCCCGCGCCGTTTTCGCCGTTGTCATAGCTTTCGACGCAAACAAACGAGCGTGTTTTATTGTATTCTACATGGAATTTAGACAGCTTTTACTCCTAAAAAGGGGGGTTACATTTTTGTACATTACTCAACTTATTGTACTGAGCAGTCTAATACTTTCTTGATTTTATTTACTACAAGTTTATTTATGGTGGAAAATTATTTTAAATTCGAAAAAAAAAATGAGATTAAAAAGAGATTTTTTTTAAATTTAGAAACGTTTGGATGATAGTTATGGTTGAGATACTTCAGATAAGAGATAAGCAGTAAACGGCAATAAAGGGCTAGTAAAAACCTGTTAGAGATATTTTGAATACTGTTTTTTTCAAACAGTCGAGGTTCTGGGACGGTTTTTTGCATTTTCCAGTATTCGAAAACAAATCATACAGCTTCACCAATACGCATGCTCTATTTAGAAGGCGTCGAATCTTTCATCATAGAAATGAGAATAGGATTGTTTGATGTGTGAATTGTACAAATCTGATCTGCTATTTAATCCATGTAGTATAACGCATTGAATTCATAGAGCCTCTGGTTTTCTGTAGTTTTAAAATAGTGATGGTGTAAGGTAACGAATAGAAAATTTGATGCCAAATAAACAAACTACACTTCATATAAAATAGATTCCTTTGCTAATATCTTGTGTCGAGGTGAATTACGTAATTTTCAAGGCGTGCGTTGTAAGTAACCTTTTTTATTTTCATTAATTTTGAGACCACTGAAAGCTTGAATGAAAAAAACATTCGTGCTCACGGAATGCAATTCTAAATCTTCTAAGAAATGTGTTCCTGTTTGGCATTCAATAACACATTCAAAACTTTTGCCTTAGTTTTAAAGAAGAATGAAGGAAAATGTATAAAAAGTACCTAATGAGATCTCAATGAAGTGCCAGGGTATATCATGTAATAGTACTGTTTTAGAAAAAAAGTTAATTTCTATTGAAAACAATTGTGGTATAAAAATATTTACATGTTGGTTCGTCATCTAAAATTGTCTACTTCGCCCTTATTAGTAATAATAATCTCATTTTACTTAATTTTACGCAAGAAAAAGCCAAAAGAAAAGACACGGGATCTCTTCGGACCAGTTGGATATGCGTCGTGACTCACTCTCCGCCCAGTGCGACGCAAACCAGAAGGCGCGCAGTTGATTGAAGCTTATTCGCGAAGTGCGGAACGTTCTGCAAGGACGAGGCCCCCCTCCTACGACGCAGGCGAAGATTCTGCAATATCCGAACTGCAGTACTCTCACGCTCCCCTGTACGGATTGTTGACTACAGTTAGCTCCTCCCCCTTGTTACGCATGAAATAGGGTATAGGAAGAGGCGCTCCCCCTCTCCCGACTCTTCGCGCCGCCCTGTTGCCTCCCCTCTTCCGGTTCGCCTTCCCCTCTCGCCGCGCCGCCGCTCATATGTTCATTCATTGCGGCAATGGGTGGGGCGACCCGTGCCGCCGCCGCCGCCGCCGCCACGCTATCACCCATTTGAAAAAGTTGACTTCTTCCTGCGCAGTCGCTCTGCCCACTTGGCGTGCACTTCGGGACTGCCTTTCAAGGTTGTCGTATTCGCAAGGTCGGAGGAAGAGTGCAAGCGGATGGCTGCGGGCGGGCGGGCTGGCTCTTCGCGCCTGCTCCCGCGTGCGCGCGACGCCTCCGCCGTCTTCGCCTCCACGCCTGGCGTCGCCCGCCCGCACGTGATAAAACAAAGGAAAGCGTGCCACCGCGGGTTCCCGTTGGGCTCGCTCTTGGTTTATTCGGATTTGATTGTAGGGAGGGAGGAGAGCTGTTCTGAAGCATTTATAGTCCACTTATTGCTGGCCACATTCTAATTTTGGTAGACTGCGAGGACTCGAGAGAAGATCCTGCTTTTGAAATTGGTTTCGTATTTTTTTGAGAATTATTGCTGTACTTTCATTCTTCAACTTGAACGTTGCTTACAAATGGCTTACTTCAATGCTATTAACGTTGGCTCCCGGTCTCAAAGATTTGACTAGCTAATCCAAACAACTGTTTTATTTTCTGCGGTGACATTTCATTGTACCGTTCAGGAAGGAACTGAATAGAATTATTTAGGGAGCTAATTGTTTTGTTGCTACGTTTTGAGTTTCGAAAAGACTTCTGGAGGCGAAAATGGGTTGAATTTTTGAGAAATAGCTAGTCAGTTCGCAAGAGCAACTTCAGAAAATATTTCGGGGGAGGGAAAATAAATTTTTGTGCATCCTTTGCCATAGATAGGTTTGAAATAAAATAATTGATTGAAATAACAAATGTAATATTGATAATGAGAATATGCTTAAACGATGGGATCAGGGTGACTATTCTTGTGAATAAAAAGGTGTTTTTTTATGTTGGCTTGAGGGGGCATAGGGGACTATCCTACTCCGTACCCCCGTCTCCTCGTGAATTCGGCCATGCCGTTTTGATGTGTCATGCGTACAGTAAACATTATATATAATTCAATTACACAAGCATTTTTGCCTACTCTAAAACGGTATTTCCTTTGAAATTTTTGACTGAAGATCGTGTTACCTTTACACTGTAATTCGGTGTTCGCTGGCGAAGGAGACGAGTGAAAATGAATGCTCGGTGAGAGAGAGCGCACGGGATTTGCTGAGCGTGGGCGGGGGGGCGGGCGCGCGTCTCGGAATGGCGGGCGGTGCGTTTAACCTGGGTGAATGGGCGGGACGCTCTACCACCCACCCACCATCTACCCACCCATCCTCATCACTCGCCCGCCTGCCGGCCGCCCCGCTGGATGGGAGCAGATACTGGGCGATTGCGGCGTTGCAGAGGGTTCGTGTGCTCGAGTGGCCCGCTGCGGGTCTGCCCTGCTTCGGGCGACCCGGACTCGACCAAGCTGGGTCCCGTCTCCGTCCCGTCCCCGTCCCGTTCCCGTCTCCGTCCGTCCCGTCCCGTCCCTCCCGTCCTCCGTCCCCGTCTCTCCGTCCCGTCTCGTCCGTCTCCGTCTCCGTCCCCGTCTCGTCCCGTCTCCGTCCGTCTCGTCCGTCTCCGTCCGCCCGTCTCCCGTCCGTCTCCGTCCGTCTCCGTCCCCGTCTCCGTCCGTCTCCGGTCTCCGTCCCCGTCTCCGTCTCCGTCGTCCGCCCGTCTCCGTCCCGTCCGTCCGTCCGTCCCGTCTCTCGTCTCCGTCCCGTCTCCGTCCCCGTCTCCGTCCCGTCTCGTCCGTCTCGTCGTCTCGTCCCCGTCTCCGCTCCCGTCTCCGTCCCGTCCGTCCTCCGTCCCCGTCTCCGTCCCCGTCCGTCGTCTCCGTCTCCGTCCGTCCCGTCCCGTCCGCCCGTCTCTCGCGTCTCCGTCCGTCCCGTCCGTCCTCTCGTCCCTCCGGTCCTCCGTCTCCGTCGCGTCTCCTCCCGTCTCCGTCCCAGTCTCCGTCCCGTCTCCGTCCCTCTCCGTTCCCCGTCTCGGATCCCTTCTCCGATCCTCCGTTCCGCCCGTCTCCGTCCCGTCTCGCCCGTCTCGTCCCCGTTCCGTCCCGTTCTCCGTCCCGTCTCCGTCCGGTCTCGTCCGTCTCCGTCCCGTCTCCGTCCCGTCTCGTCGTCTCGCTCCCGTTCCGTCCCGTCTCCGTCCCGGCTCTCGTCCGTCCTCCGTCCCGTCTCGTCCCGTCATCGTCCGTCTCCGTCCCGTCCGTCCGCGTCTCCGTGCCCGTCCTCCGGTCCGCCGTCTCCGTCCCCGTCTCCGTCCCCGTCTCCGTCCCCGTCTCCGTCTCCGTCCCCGTCTCCGTCCCCGTCTCCGTCCCCGGCTCCGTCCCCGTCCCCGTCCCCGTCTCCGTCTCCGTCTCCGTCTCCGTCCCCGTCCCCGTTCCGGCCGGCGCCACCTACGCGAAGGGCGACAGCCCTTGGCAGCTGGACCGTCGAACCCGCCGGGACGGTGACGTTGGTAGTGGGTGCCTGCCTCCTCCCTTCCCCTTAGGGTATCCACAGCCTCTCGGGGAGGGTGCGCGGGGGAAAATGGACCGTAGGTCGGGAAGGCTTACTGAGACCCCGCGGGGCGGGGATTGTTGGGGCAGTGGAACTCGTGGAGCTTCGGGACGGATTGAACGGCTGCTCTGTAAACAAGTGCGTGTTCGCTCAAGATGACAAAGATCCAGAAAGTTTCTCGTTGTGGGCATATGAACTCGTGTTGTGTTCGCAGTAGTTCTAATATATAATCCCCCCTCCCCCTCCCCGAAGATGTTAAAAATGTTGCACTGCGATTCCACAATTTTTGCCTTCAGCTGTTGGTTTATTGACTTTTTTATTGTTCTGTGGACCCCCCCCTCGATTCTTTCTTCCTTATAAAATGATAAAGAAGAGTTATCTTATAATATAAGGCCAGACTTTATTACGAAAAAAATCCCGTTTCATCACTATAAATTCGTCGAATGTAGTTAGTAGTTAGATATATTTGATTTGCTTAGGGCATAACACTCGGTGGTAGATTTCTAAAATACTAGTAACCAAACGCACATTACACAATAAAACAGAAAAAAAAATCTGTAAGCCTAACTACCTACCAAATTTTCTGTTCCGCAAGAATTCTTATTGCTCATATCTGTACTGGTTTCAGTCTTGTTTGGTGAGCCCTCAGAATTTCATTCTAGTTTTCTTTTATTTTCAGATTACAAGGAAGATGTACATTACAATTGTAAAATTTAATTTCATGATTTACATTATTCCCTTCATTTCGATTTTAGATTGTGATTATTAACATTTTTTATTACGTTAGAATTATTTTGTATCCAGAGTATTTGGCATAAAGAAAATTAACTATCCTAAAAATTGTTAGTATATGTAATATTTTGTGATGCGTTGACATATTGCTTAGCTGTTATGTTATTTGTATCTTATGGATAATGTTTGATTAACTTAATGAATTACTTTTACCGTTCTGTATAACTACTCAAAAGTTACTGTAATAAATTATTAACATTATTTCTTAGGCGCTTAAACAAATTTGTGAACAAAAACAGTTTTATTCCTTCCCTTCGTACAATTTTTTAACAAATATTCTCGATCCCCTCAATGTGTTCAGACACTAGGTACAACATTTTTTGTTTAAAATTAACAGAATGTTCTGCTTTGTTCAAAAATGTTCTGCTTTGCGATTACTTAAGTGTTCTACATCTTTGGGGCTTTTTGTCGGTAAATTGAGTTTTTGAGACTTTCCTAGTCTGTTTGACCAAAATAAAGTGAAATGAAATGTTTCCGTAGTGTACATGGTATTTTCAAACATCTCCCATGTCCACCCAATTGAACAATTCCGTAAACAAATAACCTCAAATATTCTTGAATATACGGTTATTTTTTCAGAATGTTAAATGTTCATAAAAACGAAAAAAATTGGAAATGAGAATGAATGATTCGTTAAATTATTTTTTCAGTTCCGAAAAAAAAATGAATCGAACTTGTTGTTTTTCGTATAACTTATTTCGTAATAACTTATTTTAATTTTGCAAGAATTTAATTAACTACAATAAAAATGTGTATTTAACTTTAAAAAAAATAGCGGTATCTTTGAAACGCAGGCCATAGTGTTATATGGAAGACCTTATGAGGCGACAAATTCTCGTGAAGCAGCAACGCGGCTGAGTTCAGATTCCAGGCGACAGATGGCAGCATCTGATAATATGTGGTTGTGTGCGGCAAAATCCAGGTTGCAAAGCCTCGTGCGAGGCGTAGTATCGAGACACGGCCGTTTGAGATGTAGTTAGCGATCGGGGCTGTGCGCGCGGGTTCGGGCGCGGTGGGGTCGCCGCGGGGCGGGGCGGGGCGGGCGAGTGGTAGTGGGGGCGTTCCGTTGGAGGGAATGCGTCCGGGTGCGCGAGGAGGGAGAATGCTGCATGGCGACGGCGATTGGCTGCGATGGGGGTGCTGGGTAGGGGGCAGCGGTCTGGTCGTGAGGGCGTAGTTCGCTGCTATCTCTTGTAGGGCTCAGTTGCGATGAACTTAAAGAATTCGTCTCTCGCGTGGCGAGCGTCGGCTGTGCAGCATTATGAGTTCAGTGATCGTGGCATTTTTAAATAAGGACTTGTTGTAAAGGTCTTTTGTGTATCACGTTTGTAGTACGTCTGTTAGAGCATATCAACCGCAACACGTAGTGGCATCCTGTTAGTCTCCGCTTGTGCTAATTCGACGTGTATTGAGCCTGCGATGCTCCATTGTTCTCGCTCCCAGCAAGATCGGTGCAGCCGGTTCCGTTCTCCAGACCCGGAGGTTTTCGGATACGTTTTAGCATGCCAGAAGTGTCGTACGTGTGTGAATGGTCGTGTAGTGATACGAAGTATTGGTGAAACGCCAGTAATGCAAGTGCGCATATGCTATTACTGCGCAACTTGTGACGTCATGCGTAGTGACTTTTCCGGTTGTGTCTCGCGTCCCTCATTTCCCCACGTGCCGCTGTGTATAGTATACGCTGAAATTTGATTTCTTAAATCTTTTTTTTTTTTTTTTTACATCTAGAACACATTTTTCGAAAAATTACCGTTTGAATTGTTTTCTTGCATTCTTTTCGATTTATCAACTATGCCAGTAAAATTAATGTATTTTTAAAAACATTTCCATTATATTTTTTTGGAATTTCATAGGCATAATGCAGTTAATTATTGTAAAATGTAACTTCACGTAGATTATTTTTCTAGTACATTTGTAATTTTGGAAAGTGTCAGATATTCATAAATTATTTTTCATTATTTTTTCCTCCACATTACATCCACTTTTGATTTCCAGCACCAGTGCATCAAAAGACGTAAAAAGCTTTAAAGTCTATCGGATTGCCTTTCATCCTGTGTGCATCTTCGTGTGCAAGTGAAGTTGTGCAAAATCAACAAAGACAACTTGATAGTTTATGTTCGTGAGTGTGTGAACTGTTCCATGGATATACCAGCCGGAGAAGGCTTGGAGACAGACATGACCGTATCACCGGAAACGGAGAATAGCGAGGAAGCACAGCAAGAAGTAGCAAGGTAAGAGGATTGGGAAGTGGGCGAACAAACGAGGGCGCGCGGCGAGCAGCAGCCCGGCTCCCTGCCGCCGCCGCCGCGGCGCCTCTTCGCCTCTTGTCGCGGGGGCTTTGTAGTTTTAGGCCTAAATTTAACGCCGGTCACCCCCCCCGTGCCTGGCGTTCCCCGAGATGACCGCTTTCGCGCTCTCCGATCCAGTGACGGAGTAGTGTTGTCGCGTACGCGAGACGGAGTAGTGTTGTCCCGCAGGCCGCGGCCGCGGAGGTGTTTTTGTTTTTCTCACACATCCGCTTTGTGCGCGAGCTCCCGCCTGGCGCCGGCTTTGTGCGCGCCATGCAGCCAAGGTCGCTCCACGCCTCCGCGGAGACTCAGCCGGAGCAAAAAGGCGCCCGGCTGGAGCGGCGCCACGCCACGCCACGCCAAGCGACGCCGCGTAAGGGAGGCGCCCCTGCACCCCGTCGGGGAAGCGAGCCTGCCCGAGGCCTGAATGGCGACCGCGAGCTGGGCGGGGGGCGTTCTTCCTCCTCGCATCGATACATCAGCGTCTTCCGTGAACCGGTTTGCATTCGACAGGGTAAGACAGGTGCCGTATGTTAAATACCCCCGTCGTTGTTAGGGGTGAGTTGACGGGGACTAGTTGCCCGGTGCGGGGGTGCTGTTGCGAGGAAAAGATAATACGGTAATTGTTTAGGGGGGGGAGAAAGCTTATTATGCTTGACGTGCAATAGAACTAAAATTTCTGTTGCACTGCTCTGCATTGCATTGCATTGCATTGCATTGCATTGCATTGCTGGCATATGTCATGAAGTGCACTCGTTCTATAGCAAAAGAAAGAAAACATAAAATGATTTGTTCTTATTAAATGTTTTTGCCCTCAAAATAAATCATGTTTGGTCTGATCCCTGAAAAAAAATCCCCGACCAACTCCATCAAGCTCATATGCAGTAAAGTAGCATCTTGCTTACCCACGGATTAGTTTTTCATCAATGAACTGCTGGATTAGAAGCAAAAAAAAACTGATAGTGATGTACAGTGACATCAGCTCTATAACGGAATATTTTAACATGAGGTTTTTTAGTATACGTCGTAATCAACATGGTTTTATTTTCTATCTTTCGTTTCGTGGCTAGAAATAACTTACCTTTCCCTGGTACTGAAATCTGTTGTCTTCAGTCATTTGCAGAAGTAGTGGGTGGTCTTTGCGTTGAAGAACGCTGCCGGTTGTACGGTTTTCCGATGCGCAAAACCCGCCAGAAACATACGCGCCGGAAATGAAAGATGTTCTCGGAAACTGCACGCTGTCATCGGGATAGGTTTTCATCTTCACCGGTGATTCAATACGGTGTGTCATGCTGCGGTGGAAGGCCATGCGAAGAGGCACCGAATCGACCTGAATGTTTCATGACAAAAATAAGAATGTTAAAATCGTTCATTTAGCGAAGAATGTGGTATGCAACACACAAACTTTGACAGCTAAATAACTTATTGAAATTTGTTTTGCAAGAAAACGAAATAAGTTTTTGTGGTTTCATTTCCAAAATAGTTTATTTTCAAGATAACGGTTTTCATTGAGAGTGCCTCTGTAAATATTCCAGCTTTTTCATCCTCAGTACATGTACATGTACAATTTCATTTTAGGTAAGCACTAACTTATGTCTTTTAAATATTTTAATTTTTGATCGTTCGCGACATTAGTATGTTCCTTTTCTGTGCAATAACATTAGTCGTCTTCCAGCTTTTAACATACTTATTTGAGTTCAGACACACAACGTTTTCAAAATGGTAACTTCTTTCGTGAGGGAGTCGCCATATGCGTCCCATGTAATCCATTTTTTTTCTTCATAACGTTCCATATCGCACATACGCGTGTTATAAAGTCCAGTGTTGGACGTTCTCACGTGTATTAATCAATCTACAGCTGAAACCATTGCAAAATAATGTTTCCAAATAATTTAGAATATTAATTGCGATTTTATTGTAAATTTTACGCATTTCTATATATGAGTCTTTGCTCTTATTTTGGTGCAATTCTCTGTGAACCTGTAATCATATCTGCACGTTTGGACACCATGTGGACAATGTATCTTGACTTTCTTGCCAAATAATGGTTTGATATGAAGCAGGAAGTGTTGAACTCTGACTCCAGGATCAGGAGGTATTTTAAATTACCTCAAGAAAGCGAGACATCAATACTTTTTAATCGATTATTTTATTGATGGCGAAAGCGTTTCTTCGACGATGAGGAATCCCATCGCATTTTTGAGGAGGCGAGCTCTCTGAACGTGATACACGATACAGCTCTGTCCGTTGCTGGCTACTGCACTAGTGCGAACATTCTCTTCGAGGCTTCATACGAGACTAGTTCAATTTACACTACCATTTCGGGGAGACAGTATCACAAGTGAATCTAGTTGGTTATACTGTCGAAATAATAATTTTAATAATTTGTGTCCCAATCATTTTTATTTTTGAAATTGTGATGACGGTTTATATATGCAAAAAACACACATACACAAGAAAACAAATCTTGAGTCTGGTCATGCAATTGTGATTTTTAAGTTTGGTTGTAAATTGCTGTGAATTCCAGTGTTTACTATTAAACATTTGAATCATCTTAATTTCATTCACTTTTTGCTTAATTCTTTAATATTTTGATATCTTTTACATTATATTTGCAGTCTTGTTTTATCCAGAATGTGGGCCTTTATATTGTGACGCAATCTATTTCTTTTTCTTTTTTTTCTAGAAGGGGAGGATAGGTTTAATGTTCACCTGACTTCATCTTCTGATATGCGTTTTTATTTATGCTGAATATATAAATAAAAAAACAAAATTAATTTTGATATGTTAAATTGAGTCAATGAACGACATTCTTTTTTTAGAATATTATCAGAAATATTTGTGAATGCCCGAGTAGGCTTTAAGACGGGGACTTAAACTCCCTGGACTGCCACAAAGAATGCTGACGCTGTAAATCAAAGCGGACTGAATAGATATCAATATTTTGAGATGTCAGGAAAATGTTAAGTTATTTCGCAATGGAGCTTGGACTGGGTTTCTGAAAATGAGTGTGTGGAAATCTTTGGTTAAAAGCTCTTGGAGCTCGAAATGCTTCAGTGTTTTAGAAATATTGAAAATGTGTTTCTAATTTATGAATTGTGTAGAAATGACGGAATAAAAACAATACAAGATTTTGTTTCCAGAAATTGTTAAATTGCATGTTGTGTTAGTTTGCCACCCAACCATTGTCGTTAGTTTGGCCTAGGTGAATTCATTTCGTGGCATAATGCTGCTTTGCACTCCAAAGCTGTGTTGGTATTTCCCTTCGTAGGAGAGGTACTCCTGCACGTGCTCGTTTGTGGAGCATATTTCATTGCGCTTTAGGTAAACCGCAATTCCAAAAATATATCAAACAGTCCTTTTTCCATTGGATAATTGTTTTAGATCGATTAATGCCGACGTATCGGTCACATGTTAGACTTTCTTCATGGCTAAGCAGAACAAACCTCTGAAGCCCATATGAATAGCACATAAAATGTGTATTACTCATTATTTGCAACATACAATTTATTTGCTACCTGTGCGTACTGACGTACACCAACAACTACAATCGGTGCTCAAACGTAGCATCAACAAAACCATCTCCAAAATAACTCATTCTGCAAAAAGTCTCCCTCTTCATGTTGTATCGGTGTGGGCTGTGAGATTTTTCCTAATAGTAAACATGGTTGGTGTTCTAGGCAATACATTTTGTTAACTGCCATATATAGTCTTTATTTCTGTAGATTGTTACCCCAACGAAGAGAAATGAGACTAAAACAATGTCCAAGATAGTAGCGCTTAAGGGCCGCACTGAATTTCCATGATTATTTTCGGCTGTTGTAGTATCTGAGAGTTTATATTGGGGAACGCAGTAGTTTGCACAAATTATCGGTGTTGCAGTCATTTTGGAACATTCCTTCATGATATTATTTTTTACGAATGTCAGTAAATCTCGAAGACTACGGCTCATTGCAGTATTTGAATGCTACAGTTACATTTGGTCGTTGCCTACGTATTATGTATGTTGTTGAAGTTTGTGCTGAATATACGCTGTGTGTTAAATATATAAATATATATAATATATATTATATATATATATATATATATAACAAACTGTAATATAACTGTATAAAACAAACCAGCCAACATGTCTTAAAAGTTCCCGATAGACCTGATGGGATGAAGGTTTTCACCGATACCTTTTTTCTTTTATGTTTTCTTACATCAATTGAACACAATTATTTAATGTATTCCAGATGCTCAATGATTGTTCGGCGTATTCGCTTTTCAAAACTTGTTTCAATGAAATTCAATAGAAGGAATTGAATTTTTAGCTGGAATGTATGAATAAAATGTTCGCCAACTCTAATATTTCGGATAACATAAAGAATAATCGTAACTACCAACATAATACTCATCTATTTTTCTTTTAATAATTTATACTTCAGTTTTTTAGCGATTATGTAGTGCACATTACACATACTATATAAAATATTTTATTTAAAAACACAAACCAAAATCAACTTCAACCAAAATCACTTGGTTCAGGTAGTTCAATTCTTGTATTATGTTTAAACGAATGTAGCCTACTCTTCTCAACCATTCGATATTGTTACAGCCAGCACAAACACAAAGAGCTATAATGGAATGCCTCAATCGAGCGTGTCTGTATAAACAATCAAGGGTGGGGAAGATATTCTAGAGCTCGAAAAAAAGTGCCCAGATTGTAATTTTCCTGTATATATCACATAGTATTATTTTTTTCTCATTATGTATTCACAGAATACAATTTTTTTTAACAAAAACAAACGAAAAACTCAAATCAAGTTAAACCAAACTAATATGCGCGTACATTTTATCAGCTCTTCGCGAAAAATAGCTATGCACACAATAATTATGTATTTTATACAGCTTTGGGATGATGGATTGAATGAAGCAATTTAGATATTGTTATACGATACACGAAATAATTAATATCTGTATCTATGTAAAGTAGTCTTCGGGAAAAGGAAGGAATTTTCGCAAATACTTGGAAAATCTTTTGTTAACGAATTTTTCTTTTTCGTTGACGTCCAAATATTTTGATACTTCGCCCTCGCTTTTGATGTAATTAGACCCTTTCGAAACTTGAACCGGAGGCGAGAAGTTATATATATATATATATATATATATATATATATATATATATATATATATATATATATATATATATATGTTAGTTTACAAATATGAGAAATACAGTGATATGAGCAATATAGGCTCAACGGCCCAGTTTCAAAAGGCAACAACTCATAATGTAAAATTTTGAAATATTGCCATATTGCTATGAGAAGGTTGGTTTTCTTCACTTGAGTTTAGTTTATGGCATAACAGTACAAAATTAATATTTCAAATTCAAGTCTTGTAGAAATAACTTCCTTTCAGTATTTTGAATTGCCAGGCTTGGACAAGCATTATATTGTGCTTTAGGAAATGGTTTAAACTCCTGGACCACTAGTGTACTGAATGAATTTTCGTTATGTGAAAAAAGAGCTCTCTTAAGATTTTCACAAAAAGTATTTACGACCTGCTGTTTGGTTGGCAGTACTCGTATTTTTTAGGTTCTAAAACATCCCATTTTAGGCACCTAAAATAATGTCTTCAAATGTGTTAAGAGTTGTCTTAAATAGAAAATATCAATTGATTTGAATATACCTTTTCAGAATATTATAAAATAATTACGACCTCTTTTGATAAATCGCAGAATGTTCCAAATATTGGAATTGGTAAATTGTACAATAAAAATTAATTTTCTGGTGTAGAAGTTTCAGAAGATAAAATTCAGTTTTTTGACATTCAAACAGCAGCACTGTTAATACTGATTGTGATTAGAATATAAACACATTAGAAACACTGGCACAAACTACAAAAGTACAAAAATACTAATATACTGTAATAGTAATGTGTCAATCTTCTTTATATAAACCATTTAATTTACATTAACACATCTCTATTCAGTTTCCCATGTCTTGGTGGTTTGTAATTCATGACAGTGAAGGTGGGTTTATATATTCCGAAAAGTAACCACGCTTTTATAATACAGCCTACCAGTCCAAATCTCATACCAAACTTGAGACACTAGAATAATTTTCATGTTACTTAGTTGTCTTTATTAGCTCTATCATTTAAAAGCCTTTGTAAAGGAAATCTTCGGAGCGAGAAGTGTAGTGTCCGTCTGATCGCCAATCGCAGCAAATAAATAGTGTTCCGAAAGTAATAACATATTGAAGTTAAATTATTTGTTCAGTGTTTATTTACGTATTTGAGCATGGTTGTCAAAAGAATAACTGCGATGCATTGAAAAACGAATAAAAATGCTTTTTTGAGTTCACTTTTCGGCGTCTTAGAACTTTACTAGAAACTCGTTTGCAGATAGAGAATCTAGGAAGATGCAAGTTCTAGAGATGATTTATCCAAGTTTTGTGGCACCCAGGCCGAGATTAGCATTAGTCTTTTGATCCATATAATATTTCGCAGTCATAAAATCATTTATAATTAATTTGGAGTGTCCAGTGATTAGAAGTGAAATGTCGGAAATGTTAGACGGATTTTCTGTTAACTTACATTGGGTGATAATATCTGCTTGCATATAAATTTTGATCAGAAAAACGTAAATGGTTTTAACTTCAATAGAAAATGTTAGGAAGTTGTCATGTTTCAGAAATTAACTTTTTCTGATATGATAATTATAATTTCTTCACTATTGAAATTTACTTTATTTGTTTCGACCTATTTTGGATGTACGTTCAGAAAGTTTAACATGCATTAAGAATTCACTTTAGTCTAAATTTAAGTGAATGGAATTCATACATTTTGAAATGTTGCTCGTCATGGAATGCCATGGGGCATTTACATTTTCGAGATTATTTGGAAACGGTAAAAAAGGTAATGGACAAGATAACGTTGAAGAATCACACAGAGCTATTTCTTCAGAGTATTAGATCGTGATAAGCCAGTTTGTATGGAGTATTTATTAAAAAAATTAACGTAAAAATACCTGTCAGAAATTTGTATTTCAATTTATTTATGTTTCTGAAATATCCTTCTTCCGGAAACTGTTCCATTTATTCCTACCGGACGTAGGACCTGTCCCCCCCCCACTCCATCTGAAGGTTGCCTGGTGATATTCATCTCATCATTTAGTGCACGACAATTAAAACGAATAAAGTACGAAGAGTTTTCAAGAATCTTTGGCGTGAGTAACTTGTTACGTCGTTCAGGATATTATTATCAAACTTTTGCACAACGTGTGCTATATAAAATGCAGACGTTTTATTTCGGATGGAAGTTGAACTTTTTATTTCCAGGGTTACTGCGTAAAGGCGTGCAGATAGTTTCAATAAGATGTGGAAAAATTGTGTCTGGAAATCCTTTATATTTTCGCTGTTTGGATTCCATGACGAATGTGTCCTGAAGCCTTTGAACGCGAGGCTCGTTTGGATGGACCTTGTTGCGCAATGTGAGTTTTTGTTCTGGAAAATACGGAGAACTATTGTAAAGTTTTCATTTTCCCCAAATGCTGTTGGGCTGATTACCACGGAATCCTCGCGTGGAAAGCTAAAAATGAATGATTAATGTTTACTTTACGTGAAGGATTCAAGAGGTGAATTTGATCCAAGTGAATATTGCTGTGTGTGGAGGACGAACCTTGCTTTCAGGCGCGCGAGCTTGCCACTTGATTTCTATGAATTTTCCTGAATCATTTGTCAAATCCAAGTCATCGTATGCAGATTCTCCGCTCAGCCCATATGAGCGATTGATCATCAATCTTATGATTGATTAATGCAATGTTTGTGTCATTCCGAAGAATGTCGGTAAAGTGCTCAGAACATTGATACCAAATGCATTCATAAGGTAGTGACTGTCAGGAAGATGCAGCACGGTAAAAACGTTCTGTTGATTCTTGTTTTAAATGCCATAAGTGTGTTTCATATATTGGGTATTTATAGATATTTTTTCGAATTCATTTCACTCATATTAATTCGTCTCAGAAACTATTTTCAGAGCGGTTCTATTTAGAACCCGAACAATGTCATTTGACATACTAGTTTATTAACCAAATCATAATATTGTTTGATATCTTCGCATCGCCCAACGAGTTCAGACTTCAATTTTAAACTTAATTTCCTGAACCAGGGCAAGAACCTAAAAAAGTGTAACCCTTTCGAGGGTTGAGAGCATCTCCAATATACAGTTCAACGCTTAGCACCTCAAGCCGCAGAGGCTGAAGAGGTGAATTGTTGAGGAACGCAGACAGGCAATAGTGATGGCGACTTCGTTCCTCCCCACCCCACCCCACCCCACCCCACCCTCTTCGCCCTCGGCTCGCGCGCGAGACGACACACAACGCACCCAGCGAGAGCCTGCCGGTCGATAACGCACAGCCCTGCCCAGCCCAGCCCAGTGGTCGAGTAGCATTGAGTTGGCACTAGAAGATCTCCCCGTCCAGGGATTCCTGGGCAGGGACCCGACCGGCGGCACCGCCGCCTTTGCCGCCACCCATCGTGCGGGGAGAGGGGAGGCAGACATGGCGGCGTTGCCCAGCTGCCCTTTTGGGTCGACGGCTGCTTTATTTTATCACATTCATCCACCTGAGACGTTTTCAAATGTTGGAAATGAGGCATTGCAGAAGCTATTGCATATTGAAGATGAATTCTCAAACTGTTTAGCACCAAATGCGCCACGTTATATTTATCGGAAGAATTTGTGTTGGTAGAAATGGTATCACAGGTGCTTAAAAACATAAGGTGTCTGATAACATGGCTACTTGTACACATTAATCCTCTCCAAAAATAGCCAGTGGGGGCGTCAGCACTAAACATAGTTGAGAATTTCCCTCTTCATTTGCGACCCTCTGATTGGGAAATAACGACGGACAAGTTCAGAAAGACTAGTTTCTGTTCGTCAAAGTATTATCAATTTACTCGATTATATGTTGGCTGCATTTTTACTCGGCGGTATTTCTAAGGAGCCAGATATGGTGTCGCTTTTTTAATGGTCATATTTTACGAAAACGTGGTATGCTGATGTATAGGAAAGGATTCTAATTGATATTTTCGGTATTCACTTTCTAAACTCCGGAGAAAACTTAGAAGTCGTGCACTCATTGGATTTTGAGATATCATTCATTCCGGAATACTTTTTAATTTATTTGGATCCGTTTGTATTTGCTTTTTTCAAGACATTCATACATGGAACTGAAGCTGATAATATATTCGAAAAAAATCCTAAACATACACGAGCCACTGTTCATTTATATTGATCAAACTCACGCCCGTCTGGATGCAATCTTAGCTCCATGGTTCATAGTGATTTATAAAACATCTTTCATCACTCGCGCCATGGTCAAATTCATCTGGCTGAATTTGGACTAGATCTTTAAAAAAACCTTGGTTGCTTCGAGACAATTCACAACCTGGATCCACCGAACTTTCCGATGATTCTAATTGAATACTTAAGTAAATTGAAATAAGTAACAAATAGAATGCACCTTCAACTCTAGCATAATGTGATTCAATATTTCACTTGCGTTTATTACTATGAACCAAAATTTGATCATAAACCGCCATTCACAGTATACAATCAAATCTCATTAAACACGGGTAATAAGACTGGTATTTTGTTCTTGTAAACATCTATATTTTTTATTGGCAATAACGTACGCTTCGAAACCAACTGCCATTTGTAAAGTAATATTTTAAAGATCGCAACGACTACGATTCCGAATAACTGCACTCTCTTGTTTTTTATGCAAATAATGCAATAGTTTTCTGCTTTGCTGTAGAATTTTTTGCCATCTTCTCAGTAATCGGTGAACATATGTTAACTAAAATAAAATCGTTTTGCGATTTAGGAACAACTTCATTTTGTAAAGAGTGTAAAGAAGAAATACTCAGTACCTATTCGTGTTAGAAAATTGATTTGTTCTGTAAAACAGCGAAGACAATCTATTTCTGATGAGAGAATTTTTACAATAAAGTATTTTGAATCATTCAGTCGTGATTTGAAATTATACTTATCTGGATAAATTCTACTTTAGAATAGAAAGCAGATGAAATATGGCATTGACTACCAAATGTTTTATGAGATTATTAGGATGGTAAAGGTCAAATGGAACATAGAGAGGTCAGTAGCTGATTGATGTCTTATGTTCTTTTCAAAACCTGTTCAATTTTCGGAAATTCGGTGATATATTTTGTTTCAAATTTCCTCCATACACATGAAACGTTTCTCACAAGTAATTTAATTATCGCTGGAGAGTTACGCCGTGGAGGAGGGAGTAATATTGGGCTATTTTCGTTTAACCGGAGACATTGTCAGGCTTGTGATATTTCTAGCTTTTTTTCTATTTTTTAATTAGCATTTTTTAGAATTTTTCTGGACTCTTGAGACATTGAAAGCAACTCAACACTCTTCATTCCATTTTGCATTCAGTACAGTAAAATCTCGATATATGAAGTTCGTGTATTTCAAACTCGGAAAACTTCCGAAACTTTGAGAACATAGCTTCGATGACAGGGGACGTTTAAGCAGTCTCTCGTGCAGCCAATTATTTTTATTTACCCTTCGATATGGATGATTTGCAGGAAGTATTTGTTTTTGGACATTGTTTTATCATGAACGTATCTTATGAATCGAATCTCTTGTAGAATTTCAAATCTCAAGTTGAGATCAACATTTTAATCAATCTAGCCTGTGATTTTTATAGAGACAAATATTTACTAGTGAACATTGCACAAAAATACAATTGTAATAGTAATACAATAGTAAATACAGTTAAATATAAAAAAACATTTTTGTGTACAAATTTTAAAGAAAATTAATAGCTTTAACAATTTTTAAACTTAAAAAAGAGAATAAGAAAATGCTCACTACCCAAGTAACGTGGAAAACGCTTCTAAATATAAAACGTACAGATAAGTAAAAACGGTTCGGAGGTCGCCATCTTAAGATAAAATAAAGTGAGATTGAGCTAGGAGGGAGAAGGGAAGACCTGAGAGAGCGATTTAGTAAATAATTTAAAATTAACAAGCGTGTTCATAGTGTGCAGGAAGTTATTATTCCAACAACTCATTAAAAAGTTTATCATTTAAAGATCTAAAATTGAAGATTCGTTGCATTGCGAATAAAATTTCTGGGTTTAATGGGCTGTGTAGGAAAAGTTCGAACATGTGATTCGAAACTTTTCATTTTTCAAAATCTCGTAGGTTTAAATGAACATTGGAACAATATCATTGTGATAAAATATTTTTTTCTATTTCAGCAAAAACATAGTGTACATTGAAGCCTTTTTCTGAAAAAAATTAAAGATCACAGTTGCTACTTACAAAAGGAGGAGTTTAATAGGACGAAATGCCTTCGCTTCTAAACGGAAGCATAATTCACCTTGATAATACAAATATTCTTTACAATGAAGAAAAAGTAAATAGTACAATATCAGAAGTTTCCAAGTGATTCCGAATTATAAATTAATGCCGAAGGTACAGTGCAGTTTTTCATTTCAAATAAACAATTTACACTTAATTGAAATTGGACGATGTGCCATTGCTGTTAAGGTGACAATTTGTGGTCTCTCAATTCAGTCAAGTCTGAAATTGGACGTGCATTTAAATGAATTGATCATAAATTGAAGTTCATTACGCTACGCGTTCAGAGCGTTTCACATTCATACGGCTGATTATGTATATTTTACGAACCGAATGTTCTTTCCCGCCTGGGATATGGCACAATATTCTGAAGAAACGCATTCTAAAACTCGCTGACTTCCAGGTGATAGAAAAGAATTGTGCGAATAATAAACAAGTTCCGCCTTCGTGTTTCTTGTTAACTTCTTGTTTAATAACAAGAAGCTAATAATTCTACAGTTGCCTTGTAATTTTATTTACGAATCCGTAGGTTTTGTCAGAAGTGATTTGAAAGGTGGGAACGAATATTCAGCCAATACCTGTAAATTAAATCACTCGAAGTAGTAATCCTATTCTTCAGATATCGGTATCAACAGCTCAATGTTTCAACCCAATTTGAGGCTGAACAAAAAGGAATATAATATAGATTTTGACAATATTTAATGTTTTATTTACCATTCCATAAGACTCAATATGCTTGTAACGAGTATTATACCTCAGCCTCTGGTTCAATGACCATGTAGATTAGGGTTTTCGTCTAGTTTCTCTGATTCTTTGAACAAATGCCGAGATAACGCTTGTTTTACATCTACATATAATACCGTTGACTTGTAACGAAAAAGTAGATCTTTGGACCATGCTTACGTACGCTGTTCTCGAAACAGCGTATACGTGAGAGCTGGTAGTTCAGGAACTTTTTAAGATTTAATTTTCGTTCACCATTTTGAATGGTTCCAATTCAATACTGTACTAAGCATTTGATTCACGTTAAGTTTACAATTGCGTTTTATTAACATTTCTACTTGTCGCTATAGCTACGGTAGTCGATACTCTTGACCGTGTTCAACTGCGGATCGTACCCAAAGCTCTTTCTCTGAGCCTAGTCTTCGTATAGGATATTTTGGACGACCTACCTCCTCATTGCAGATGCAAATTATTTACACGGTGCCCAGTATTTAAGCGAATCGCCCGACATGTTTCTAAGAAGCAGCGCGGATTGTGGTTACAGGTTTCTAGAACTACTGAGACGATCTTGGGTCGACGAAACATTCTCCCCCTCCCCTGAAAATAGTAATGTGTGTGGAGGAGGGGGGGGGAGCTTGCTCCATGCGGCTTTGAAATTCCCTGAAGACTACTACTCGACCCACGTGCACCTGCCTCCGCCATTGCTACAGGCCGGGTATTACGGGCCATTCGCAGTACTGAGAGCGATTCTCGACTTCTTACAACCTGTTCTTCTTTTCCCGCGTAGATATTAGTTTCTGCCCTTAGATGTATTGCGAAAAAAAATTGCTCGCGTGTTCCTCAAAACCTATAGAATCGTCCTATAAAATAAAATAAAAAAAGCAACTTAGTATTTGTGGTCAGTACATCAGGTTATTCGGGTCATTGTTTCTAGACAATGTCGACTACTAGGTGTCGAACGTATAAACTTTTGTCAAAGAAAAAAAATTAAACATTGCTTAATCTGCAGTTTCTAACTATTTTAGGCTGTTCGGAATTTATTAAGAATTTAAATATTTGTATATTGAGAGAAATGTAAATAGAAATAGATTATCTTTGAATATGGTAGATTTATTTCTCACTAAAAAAAGTACTTAGCGTATCTTACAACAAAAGACAATGCATACTTTGTTCAGTTGTAGAAAAAAATGTATTTGCAATAGTATAGATGTCATTCTTAACTTACGTTGGTGGAATATTTTTATTATATGAAGATTCCAACCAATGAATGCAGAGAATATCAATTTACAGAATTCAGTATTATCTGCACTGACGTCCTCCCGATATTTATATAAAAACTTAGATTTTCTCCCTATAAAGTGACCAACTTCTGCAAGGGAAGTTGCAGCGCTCTCGGGAACTACGTTTCTAGCGACATTGAATTGTAATGCTAGTTGTCACGGGGCAGCCACTTCGGAGAGGTTCGTCGAGTGTTCTGTGCGTCACGCAGTTGGCGAGCCTGGTGCGCGTCCGGTTCAGAGCACGCCACTCGCCGCGCGCCTTAAATCAGGAGAACATCTGGCACCTGAGCTTTGTCTTCCCCCGGTGTAAATAACATAGGCACTACTTTTTTTCTTCAATAGAGGATACAATGGCCGGGGAATAAGTAGAATTGGGCTATTCTGACGGTCGGTCTGCGGTCGGCCTCCCGGCCAGCGGCTAGCTTGGGAGAGCGAAGCTATGTGGCTTCTCCAAGAAATGATTTAGCAGAACCTGCGCTATAGTATGTTTCGACGTTGTCTCCTGCTTTCTTGCGCAGCGTTTTGGAAAACAGTTATTCAATATGTACTGCGTGCGTTGGTTCTGCAAAGGAGAGCGAATATGATCTCTCTTTACCCCCCTACGAGTATTACTGGATCGAAGGTGGGATGATCCAGTGAGAACGGGTCTCGTTATTTCATCGCCTTCGCGTCTTGGCGTTGGAGGAATGAGAAACGCTTACCAAAAATGGCTATTGCATATGACAGCCGACGATTGTCATCTGAGTTACGACAGTTAGGAAACATATGAAGCGAGATCGCTTAAACTTGTTTTTACTGTTCTTTCATTTTTTAACATGCACATGCTAGAATTTCATGAAAATGAATAGTCAGCGACTTCATTATTCCATTAAGAACAATTATTTGAAAGGGGATGATGCGTGTTTGGAAAACTCGCAGAGCAGTTTTGATGAATGAGGTGCAAACCGAAGAATCATGAAGTCCGCTTCGTTTGAATTGTTGTTTTGTGTTGAGCCCGCACATTTTTTGACCTCAAATTTTGGAACTTCAAAAAAATGTAAGGAAGGAGAAGCAGTGAGTTCATAATCATGTAGCTGACCCTATTGAAAAAGACAAGTTTTTAGAAGACCAAAACTTGAAGTGTGTAAGCATAAACGGGAAACGTATTCTTGACAATAATGGGAAACTATTTCATTTTTTTTACGTATTGATACGTAGCTTTCCTATGTTTCGACAAAGGAAAGTTTCGTTGGTCCATTTAAAAAGTGGATTTTTCCCCATCCTGCATTAATTTTGAACTTTTTTTAAGTTAATGTTTGAACCCACATGCATGGAAACAAGAACTACTTACCTAAACTGATTATTGATTGGAATGTGTTACTTTGCGATACGTGTCTGGCAGTATTTACCGTACACATACTATAATGTCGCGGCCTTGTAAATCCAACTGACTCTTGTAAAGTGAAGAAAACGCTGAAATGATGGCAAAAGTCATTGCACCCCTACACACTTCACTACCGTGCATATGTAGGAAACGATGAATCCTAGAGCCTTAAAATCAGTTTGCACCTTCCTTACATTTTAATGGTTCTGTCGCTCTCTACCAAAAAAGACAGAGAACCTCAAAGGGTTGAAGTTTGGCTTTTTTACATAAACTATTTATAAAGTTCCGTTCCGCAATGTTTTTTTAATTTCCGCGTTAATAAGGACAGGGCCTCGCAATGAACTTGAAGGCGAGATTTGAGGGAACTGTGTGGTTTTTCGACGGAGAGAATAGGGACGCTTAAACGTATGTTGCAGGTCTCATTTCTTGAACGCTCTGAATTTTCCAAGACTGCAAATTTAGAAATAATGCGAGAAAGCAAAGGCTGTTGTACCACGCATATTTTAATTCATTTGTTAAGTTGTAAAGGATACTTGCGTCAAGCGAATTCTGCATTCGAACATGTTTTCATACACTAAGTTTTCTGTCTGTGTAAGTTGAACTTTTACATTGAACAATTACTTGTTAGCTAGCATGCCAATCTCACCTAGCAGACACGAATCGAGGTGTCCCAGGTGGCATTAGTTAAGCATGAACACAATGATACTTCAAGTAGTGCAAGAGTTTCAAATCAATTTTTTAAAGAAATGTCAACGATCTGCATGGTTTCTTATTTATGAAACTAATAACCGATACGGACATCGGGGACTTAATTATTCTGAATTTCTTCTGACTAGTAGAAACGTGGGACGGCATGTGCGGTTTAGTCACCAGCCCACGAGTTGTTTCGGCTCAATAAAATACACAATCCAATGAAACATTCAATAGAACAGTGATCAATAATTAATTAATTTGCAACTAAACGTATACTTTAATTAAGCTGTATTGTAATGACCATCATAATACAAAGAATTGCAGCCATCTAATACGAATATTATGCAATTGAGAGTAGAGAAGAAAGTTTCTCCGTATTGTGGGACCTCAACGTATTTTGCGTAGCATTGCTTAACTTTTTCTGGTACTAACTATACAGCACCGTATATACCTTGTACCATAAGTGTACTCGGTTACTTGCGGAACAGTCAGCATTTCGCGCCTTACCCTGTCTCAAATTGTCAAGTATTCATGGCGCTCGGTGGAAACGAATAAATTTATTTTCGAACCACTGAGGCTTAGAGTGCTCAGGGCAACAAATGTCACTGCACTGCTTCGGAACGGGAGGTCCTGGGGTTGGAGTCTCGACGTGGCAAGATCCGAGCAATACCGAGCGAGGTAGCACGGTCGAATCCAAGCACTGTCTGGAGAAGAATCCTAGTGACAGTCTGCTTTGATCGATAATTTTCCGTAGTATCTCCGAACACCACCTGGCGCCTGCCGGAGAGTTCCCTAACAAATGGGGCCACGGACCGCGCGATCTGTCTTCCCGTTTCCCTGCCCTATCCTGATACATTACTCTTTCACACACACGCACGCACTGCAATACCATACATGTCGGCAGTCGAGAGCTTGTCGCGGCTGCGGCGGTACTCCGCTGGTGAGAGATATGTGGTTGGGATCACTCCGCAAGTTGACGTGTAGGTCGACGCCGGATATCGCCATCCAGCGGGAGAAGATCACCGCTACATTCTGCTATAAAACGTGGACCAGACTTAAGGAACAAATGATCTAAGCACTTAATGCGCCTAGAAACACTAATCACTCATGCTAATTATATTACCCTTTTCGTTCGTGCATTCGAGTTATGAAGTTTACATTTTCCTGCCCATTTGATTTTGCAATTATTTTTTTTTCTTCTCGAATACTAGCAAATAAAGTTCGTATTTAATTTTCAGTTTACTTTTTTTGTTTTTCTTTTGTTTTTATATTTGTTTTTGTGGGTTTGTTGTGATTAAATTGAGTTTTTAATGCAGGGGTTCTCAAAGGGATCGATGACATTTTAAAAGGGGTCGATATCCAAATATGCACCTACGACTGATCGATGTAATAAATATCAAGATCCCGTTGATAATAAAATTCATAAATATTATTATAATAATAATTATTATTATTTTATTATTACTATAAATCTGAAAGACATCTGTTTAAGTACAAATTCGCCCATCTTTTGGAATTTCACATCATTAACATTAATAAAATAAAACTTTATTGCAATTATAATCTGTGAATTTTTAATAACTTTATATTTGTCAGTGTAAAAGTAGTAGGATTACAAAAAAAATGTAACAATTTCCCCACTTGCTGTTTTAACTTTGTCACGTGTGAAGTTATATGTATTATGATAAATTATATGCTGTAGATTAGAGAAAAAAATGAGTGGGTCGATGAAACAAACCATAGTTTTAAAAGGGTGCCGAAGCCAGACAATGGTTGGGAATCTCTGTTCAATGTATGTGAATAACCCCTGTTCGGTACATAAATTTGTAGGTTTTTTCTGTAATAGTTCAGAAATAATTAAAATATTTAGGTGGTTTATAAGTATTGTTAGTTTTACGTGAGTATTTTTAAAAAGTACGGATTTCTTTGGACTGCGGAAAATATAGCTAACCGTAAATTAAATTTTATTAAATTACTAGCTGATTGATATGCGTATTCCTGATATTTAACACAGTCGTTCATTACGCAGTCCAGCACTCTTCACCCCTCTTCCCCCTCGTCCTCGGATGCCTGTTGAGGCCGGCCTGCCCGCACTCCCCCTGCTCATCCAGTGCCTTCGGTTCGGTTTCTTCCGCACATCACCCTCCAACCCTTTCCTCCGCTCTTTTTATCTGTGCCCATGCCCCCACTCATCCATAGTTTCCGGTCCATTCTGAGCCGTCCGCTGTGCTCCATTAGGATATATCGAGAGATACTTTTATCTGAATTTTAGTAAATAAATATAACCCCTTTTTGCGGTATAATTTTTTAAATCCTAGCTGAGCTATTTTTAATTCCTGACCGTTTAAAGAGTATTTGTGCCCGATTTGCGAGCAATCAGTCTCGCCTTCAGTCGGTTGTCCTAACATTTTTGTGACACGTACATGGTGTTATCTTACTATATAGTAGACTAGCGTACCCTTGCGAGAACTCTCATGTGAAACCACCACCCTCTTCACTATCCATTTCCATATTAAGAGGGAAAGTCCTTACCGAAACAAGTTTATTTGTATGAAAAATGTATAAAAATAACTGCCAATATACTTGCAGACTATCAAATAATAAAACAATTTAGTAGATCTTTTTTTTTTCTTCAATGAAGATTTGTTTTATGGACGTTTTTAGAACGAATCTCACGCCCTTAAAAACATTGTGAAGTATTTGTACTATATTACTTGTCAGTTAGCCTTTCCTTTCCTTGATGGTCACAAAAGTATTAGAAAAGCTTAGAAAACTAGAAAAATATTAGAATTTCGTGAGAAAGCTACGTAAAAGTTGTCCATGCGAAAATATAGGATCGAATATGTACAACTCCACTCTTTGATATTATTTAATTATATTGCCGAACGGAGATGTACACCCGTGCATTTCAATCGCATAGAATATCAATTAGTTTAATTACACATGGACTTGAAGATTCTGCTGATCTCGGAACCCAGCAAATCTCTGAACTGGGGATAGTATCGAGAAGCGCCGGACCAGCCAAAATCTAATAATGTCGAAGATCTCATTCTGTAGATTATGGTGTGAGGAACCCTTTTTTAAGGCTTTGGGTCTCAAACTTTCAGATTTTGAGACCCTAGAACGCTTCGTTGGGAACTTCTTTAATTATGTGTTTTAACAATGGTGCCAGAGTTGCTAATTACTGGTAGTCTATCTCCGGATATCTTAATTAGTTCAGCAGTAATCGGCAATGTAAAATGTTTCTATTAGCTCTAAACCATCACCTCTGCCGGCTAACTCATAAGAGGCTGAAGGCGTTTGCCTACATTTGTTATGTACACGGAGCATTCTTCATCACCCATCGCTGTTGAGAATCATTGTGATTAGGTGGAACATATGAGCGAGTAGGTGTTGCAGTCTTGTATGAAAGATGGTTTAAATGTTGCTAAATAATGACGATAAATGCTCTATTGCAATGGTTTAGATTAATTCAAATAATCAGGTATAGTGTGTGTGTGTGTTCCAACTCATTTCGAAAGCGTGCTCATTGATGAGGTAAAAGATCATAAGTCGAAAGATTTCTGCAACGAACTTAATTGAGATTTCCTACTCCCCAAATGTGATTCAGTAATTGAGACGAAACATATGAAATCTGAAAAATGGTAACATATAACTAAAAATACTTATTACCAGCAAAATAAAAAAAGAAAGTGAAAAGATCGAAACGGACTGTCAATCGAAGGACAGACAACTGTCGTGCAGAGGCGACCCGTGTACTATACTTACGATTCGCACGTTACGTATTTACTTCTAACGTATCGTATTGACAGAAAACGAAATCTACGAATGTTACGGTATTTTTGCAACAAAAGATGTCTACGACCCATAAGTTGAAACCAGTGGAGGCTGTCTAGGTAGGCTTGCCTACCCTGATGAATAAGTAGTTTGTTGATGAATAAGTAGTTTGGTTGAAACTTTCTTGTATTCTTTAACATTAAAATGCTCTACTGTAAAATTAATTTTTTATAGTTCAACGTTTTGAGGTTGTGACATTTAAATACATCTGAACTCTACGTAGAAAAAGTAGATCTGATAATTTCATTCGATTAGTCGCAAGGTACCATTTTAGTGTAGTAACACGCAGAATATAGGTGTCAAAATAGCATTTTCATACGTACATCCTCTTACCAGTTTATTATTGTACTTTTCTAACCTTAAAATTGTATGCGTGTGTAAAGTTACGGGAGAATATGAGAATATAGTGTATTTTTACAACAAAAAATTCAACAAAAAAAAACGCAGTTAGAAAAGAAAATAGTGCATATGTGACGTCCGTGACGTTTCGTTAAAGATTCTTGGGACACGTGTAGCACTTTCGCAGGTGTGCCCCGCTTCCCGCGGAATCGATAAAACTGTGTATCTTGGAAGCTGATAACTCTTTCAACCTACTTGTGACGAAACGTATTTTCTCTGTTGCGTCGTAGACTTTCTATGTTTTGAATTGTGGCTTTAGAACGAAGACTCATCAGGGACATACTCGTGATTATGTACTCTACAGTTACGTACGTCATGCATTTAAATAATAAATATAATGAAGATGCTTGTATATATGAACTGGTAATGTTGTGATACTATATTTGTTCGAATAAATGAATGTTGGGGGGGGGGGGATTCCTGTTCTATGTTTCTATGTATAAATAATAATAATATAAACATACGTCTTGATGGTAATTGCTAGTGAGCACACCTAACAAACCTAATTTTCCTGCAGTAAAGTAAATAAATGAGTCCTAAGCTTCTCTTGTGTGTGTGTGTGTGTGTGTGTGTGTGTGTGTGTGTGTGTGTTTTTTTTAACTAAACGATTTATACTACAATTTGTGTTTGTAGACTGCAAGAATAATCATTCTTAAGGTTAACAGATCAAGTAAGAAAGACGTACCGTAAAATTAAGAGAGTACATTTAACAGTTTGTCAGGAAAGACGTGATTTTACATTTCATGATTTTGATTTATCTCTTTTGCTCGGTTTTCTGTCCTTTGAAGTAGGACTGCAAACACTTTCATTAGCACTTTTTAAAATCTTATTTTTGTTGAGACATTTTGGAAATTCAAAGTAAATTTTCAATGAAAAACTTTTTCAGAATAGGTTTTATCTTCATTATACTGACACAAATCATGGTTAAGAAATAGTCATTAAAATAATACAAAGTAAAGCAAAATAATGTTATGAAACAAATATTTATTTGGAAAATTTAAGAAGTTAAAATGCTGTCTAGTACTTATAAAAAAAATTAGTTCAACAGAGCGGACGACTGAAAAACGTGAATACAAAAGAGAATACCTTCTGAAAGAGTACCGTAAACTGGGGTGATTTGGTGACATAAGGACATACCCTAATATCTTATTTCAGATTACGTCGTAATCACTGCAAATGAAATAGCGCGGCGATTCCTAAACCAGCCGCTACAATAAGCTTCAATGAATAAAAGTTATTCTCAAAAGTCCCATAAATATCCCGACCTTTTGTTCTCGCCTACTTTTACCATAACCTGTGTTTAAAAATGTCATGAAATCATTGCAGAACTTCGTGTACAGTACTTACTATTTAAATCTTCTTGTTTTGAAGTTATTTTGCTTTGGTACATGCATTAATTGTGGTAATTATGGGAGATAATTCATGTATTTAAAACGTAGTTGTTGATTGATTAGTAAAATATTGAACAATTGCGGGATGACTTGAGGACAGGGATTTATATTAAATACTAGGTATGTGCAGTTAACAAATATCACGAACACACGAGGAGAAAAGCACAAACGAGACGGTTCAGGAGAGAATCTCCCAGTTTTTCAATCAAACCAAGGGGGGATAAACCCACCAAGAAGAGTCTTCAACACTTCAGATTTGTATTGTGGACGTGAAAGAATTATTCCCTGTAAATATGTCATAAAAACAAAATGTATTTAACTTTCTTTATTTGTCTCCAATTATTTCCAGTGGGCTGACATGGAAACTCGCGTTTGAAAGGTTTCTCTAAATAATAGGCTTTGCTTTCATTTTTCTGTTATAATATGAAACAAAATAAATACCCTTGAATCAAATAACCAAAAAACATTTTTTGTAGGGGTCAAACTTTTTGTAAGATATATATTAGTGTATGTAACATATAATACAAAAAATGACATTACCCGGTTTACGGTACTTGCACTCTTACGAGTACGTCTTGTAAATTGTTATAACCCTAATCATTCTTTTTTCCTTCAACTATTCCAACGTTTAATAAGAAACGAAAATTCGGAGTTCAGTATTAAATGACAAGAGACTATTGAAAGTGTTCAACGTAAAATATCACTAAATTGTGTTTTTTCTGTTATACTTTCTTGCATACTACTTGTGTAGAGAATGTATTGTAATGGTGCAGCAAATCACTGCGATTTTTCAACAGAAAAACTTGTATTTTGGGGCTCAAATACCGAAAAAGTGGTTTGTTCTTGTTCCTATCTAGTAGTACATTTCTCTAACACTTAGAGATCTAAGAATTCACGTTCTGTGGGTCCTTGATATCGAAACCTTGTTGACGGCAACACGGCTGTCGGTCTGTGCATCTGTGTACAAACTAGACTGTAAACCTTTCAGATGATTTTCTCCAAAATTCATGTTTTTCCATCCGTTTGGCAGGACTCGCGGCCTTTCAAATTTGAAACAAATATTGTGATTGTCATACACTTTTCATAATTTACTCAATGCCGGCCCAATTTTTGGATTAATGTTTCCCTCAATTGGTTTTCCAAAATACAATTAAAAATGGCGCAGATAACTTTCAACGTATGTGGATATTAGTGACCACCTAAGAATACATGTAGTTACATAACATGTGTATGAAAATGTGATATTAATTATAAATATCGTAGATATAATTCTTTTGATTATATTAATGCCACATTTCTATTGAACACTTAATTTTCAAAACTTGTAAAATTACAACATGATACAATTTTTTTATTCATTGATATGTTCTTCAAAATTAGATCTTTTTAATGTCCTGTACAAGTTTTTAAAATGTAATAGTATCGCGTCAACATTGCAAATTTGCGTTTCCCGCGCTTTTTCTGAGAAGTCATTCGATATTCTGTCTCATTATGTAGCAACGCCACGACACGCCAGATTTGAAATTCTCATTGTTGGGTGAGGTTTTTGACATTAGAACGCAGTTCTTAATTGTTGAATTTACATTTATATATGAGCTTTATCATTTTTCGCATGAAATATGCTACGATTCGTAATGCGTTTTTTGAGAAGTGTTAAAATGGACAGAAACTGGGTTGTAATTACGTCAGGAATGCGAGAAAGTATGTGCTGTTTAGCTGCTACCAGTCGTTATCCTATCACTGTGATACTCTGATTAATGTAGGGGTCGTAGATTGCTCCTAGTTGACAGGTTTCCTACTCAAACCCGGAACCAAAACGTTCATTTAGTTTTATCGGAAGATTGTGGATATTGTCTTACCCACTAACTCTTCAATTGCCAGTCTTGGTGTAATTAATATTTATCTAAAAGAACACATTGTATAGACGTGTGAAGATTTGCATTGTAGTACTTTTAGAGTACTTGTTTGCTACCGGGGAAAGTGAAGTTAACATTAAATTTCGTGATAAAAGGAGTCGTCGAGCACCTCGCGCCGCCGCGTGTGGCGGTGAAAAGTTCGCGGAATTGTAATGTTGCTCGCGGTCTTCGTGCGTGCGATTCGCGAAATTCGAAGATTTCTTCGGCAGTCGCGCCTTCCTCGAATACGTGGCGGGCGCACGCGCGGTCGGATGATAAGGGGGTTAGGAATGGCAAATACTCTTTTTGCGTAAAACTGGTAATTTTTCTTTCAGTATTTATTTATTTATACGGAGGTTATTCATAGATACAGGAGTCAGTTTCATCATCTTTGGAAATGCATAAATAAAATAGTGTGCGAGAAAGTAATTAAAGAAAATGTCAAGTCGATGGACCTAAAGAGCTCCCCCGGAAAATCTGAATATGCCTCTGCGGAGAACAATGTGGTTATTACATCACCTTTATTCAAAATCAACGCTGCGAATTTTACAAGTAACAAATTCATAAGTTTTTAAAAATAACTCGTTTAATATTGCTAAAGAAAAAATTTAAAACTCTAATTTAAATTCAACCTCGTAGCTAATGTCGAAATAGTTATATTGTGAAAAGCATTAAAATAATTCACAAAATGAAGTATAAGGTTTGAAGAATATTTTTTATTTAAAAATGTATAAACTGAGGGGGGAGGGGGCTCTTTGAGGCTGCGCTCCGCGCTGGGAAGCGCTCTCGTCAGGGCGCACCCCAGAAAACAAACTCACAATGCAACCTCGAACCTTAGAACCTTTTGGGGGATGTACTTCGCCTACTCAAAGTTATTCGCTCTAATTGTTGACAAGAAACTGACTCCTTTTGTTCTGGAGGGAGGGAGTTACCATAAAACGTAATACCTCTTAAATGTAAGAAGTTCTTTCAACATACATAAAAGTTGTGACTATTAATATCGAGCTATAGGTTCTTACATTTGATAATCAAAATAATAATTAGATTTGACTCTAAAGTTACGACGTAGTCCGTTGAATTTTGCACGAGCTGGAGCTAAATAAAAGCATCTTTTGCGACAGTCTCTAAACAAAACAATATTCTGCGTACATTGTTCTGTCTATTAACTTATTGCGAAGTTTATCGCTGATTGTGCGCTTTGCGAGGTGTAGACGTTGAAATCCGACGAGAAGAGGCTTCGGGAGTAGGCGTGGCTTCCGTGTCTGTTGCTTCCGTCCGCGTCGGATTCTCGGCGTGCGGCCACTTCCCGGCGCAAGTCTGCCGCCTGCCTTCGCCTTCGGCTCTGCCGCCGCCGCCGCACAAGCACGCCTTTTCTCTCTCTCAATCTCTACCTCTCTCACAGTACCTATCTCTCTCTCTCCGCTCTGCCAGTCTCCTTCGTTCGATTCGCTTGCTTGCTTGCTTGCTAGCTCGCTCGCTCGCTCGCTGGCAGGCTCCCCTCGCCTTGGCGTGTGTGGAGCCCGCCGCCCGAGAAAAACCTTGCATTTTCGTGCCATCTGGCGGCGCCGAGGTGCAGTCGTTGGACGCGGCCGCGATAGTGGTGCGCGTCGCTGACAGGGTTCGCTGCTTGTGTGAATGAAATTCTTTTGTTCCCTGGAGGTAGCGTTGGCACGGCGCGCCGACGCCGCTGCCCAGGCAAGGGGGCTGCTGTCTGGCTACTACCCCGCCTTTCGCACTGTGTGATATCTCCCCTGTCGCTCACAGTGTTGTTACATTCTCGCACTTTGCCAAATGCGGTGTGTTTTGATCTTTAAGGGAGGATTTAATCGTACGAAACTATGTATGAAACGGGATGTCTGCTCTAAAATTCAAAAGGAGGAAGCTTTTCCAAAATTTCCGTTGTTTTGCTATTTTTTCAATGGATTTATGAAGGTCAGAAAGTGAACACACCTGAAGCTTTTTTTATTATTATTATTATTATTATTATTATTATTATTATTATTATTTAGAATCGAGTTGATTTTGTAGATACCGTACTTTTTTTTTCTTTTTCTTTTCTTCTTCTTCTTCTTCTTCTTCTTCTTCTTCTTCTCACAAAAATCTTAACCTTCCTGTTCTCGTTTTCTTGTTGACGGTGATCATTCCGTTTTCATTTTTACTGTAGTGGTGAAGGTATTTTGGGCAAGATAGTTTGAATGACACAGTAAAACTGTCATCTGTTTTTTGAAAATTGCCGCAATTCTTGACATAGAAACATTTTACTAATTTCCTGTGTTAGTTTGTTTTGCATCATTATTGTTGCGACCAAGGAGTAATTTTTACTACTTTTGTCTTCACTGTCATTTAGTGTTACTAGTGAAAAGAATCCTTGCTTCATCGATCTTGTTAACTCTGTTAAATAGTAATAGGTACTTGAACGTTAACTTGCTTAGCGTTCTTAGAAACCTCCTGAAAGACGAGTCATGTCTTTTCTCACCTGTAACTATTGCCAGAGCGCCTCCCCCCCCTCTCCAACCCCTCGCCAACTTCCCCACCTCTCACAATTTCCGACAGAGATGCCGCTCGTATTCTGTTGCTATGCACAACCAACGTAACGAAACCAACGTAACGAAAGGAACGAACATTCTTTCATTTCCTATTATCCAAGCATTTTGAAACAAGATAATAGGCGCCTTAGATATCAACGAGTCTTTGAAATGTCCAAAGGTTTCGTTTATTACAAATGGATCACTGAATCAAAACGTAGCAAAAGTGTAATAATCGCTGATGGAAAGTTCTGCAATATAAAATGCTATACATTTGCTTCACTCGATGCTGGTGAAACACCCAAGCATACTGGGTATTTTGGGGTTGCTGGTAAAATCCCAAGAATGTTGAAAGTGCAAGCGACGCGCAAGAGAAAATTCTCCACGTGAAATGTAAGTTTTCTAAAGATTGACAACTGCCATTGGAATTAAGCTTGTTGTGATCGTGGTAACTGACTAAACATTCGAGAATAATCTTGTAAGGGTTTTATGTAGGTTTCCTGACAAGGATATACCTATCTTAAATTAACGAAGTGTTACCAAAAATTGTTAGCGCTACACGTCGATGAAATACTTTCTTTTATATTTCTAGAACGTAATACTTGCATGTACAAAAAGTGAGTATAATGTAAAAGAAAAGAAAATTCTCAGGAATACGTTTTGAAGCTTTATTAGATGATCCGTATAAAACTTCACGTAGCAGGGAGATTCCCAGAAATCTTAATAAAGACTGCAAAAAATATTAACGTGACCGGAAGCCGCAGGAGGCAATTCAGAGAACATAGAATTCGCTTCTAATTTAACGTGCAGTGAACCCTTGCAGTTTTATGACTTCCATCAGGCGAAGCTTTCCTTCAGGTTCTATGAAACTGATTCATAGTGTTCTCGTAACTTGGCGTGCGGTCATATTTACTTCCTGGCAATAAAGCTATAGAGCGACAGGCCCTGCTGTCTGCGAAACGATCAGAACAAGGCTAAAACGCACCCGACGCAAGGTACAAGCGTTTTGTAAGAAAAGACAATCAAGAGATAACAGAAAGACGTCCCATTTCTGTTCTTGGTCGAGTTTCTGAAAAGTTTTTTCATGATAGTTAATGCCGTGGAACATTTCACTATATTGGATGGAAGTCAGAAAAAACAACTTACCTCTTGCAACGAGGGGGTGGGAAGGCTACTAAACACATGGATGGCCACTTCTTTGCGCACCAAATGTGTGCGTACTTCCTCAAATATGTTGGAATAATTTTTATTACATATTTTAAACAGGAAGATTATATTCTATTTTCATATTTTGTTATCCCATCAAGTATCGGTATTATAGGCCACTCACTGAGTACGCACTCAAAATTTTTCATAAAATATTCGTACTTTTTAAGCATGAACTATTATTTTTCTCTCGTTTTGCTGTAATTGATTTACTGAATTACAGAATATATTTTGTTATTTCCATCTTTTCACATAAAGTAAAAAAATATTTCATGTAAAAATAATGCAGACGTTTGCACTGCGATTGTGAAAGCAAATATTACTAAAATGAATTATTCTTCTGCTAGTTGTTGCTAGTTACGTGCAATGTTATGAAAAGATTTTCATCCAAAATTTGTTGAGAATGAAAGTTTATAAAGTTATAAATGTTTTTTTCTTTTCAATTGAGCCTTTCTTAAACAAAACAAAACAAAAAACTTTAAATTGCTTAGAAAGATTCCTTATGAAATTCTTAGGTCAATTTTAAGAAATGCATTTTACATTTTTAGAACATGACTGAAATTTAGCATTAATGTTTATGAACTGCTTTTTGTACTCAATTCTATTTTTACTTGTTTTTGTTTTGTCTAAAATTTAAAATTCCTTTTCTTAGCACTTCGCCTCCAAGAACTTCTTGCATACTACGTATGTATTTACTTTAGGGAAATTAGGGACTGTATGTAGTTTAGGGAAATTCATGTAATGCTACGAAGAAAAACGGCAATTTTCGGCAGAAAAATAGTATTGTAGCTTCCTTTTACTGAAAGAAAGGATAATTCTTGTTCCTTATCGTGGTATTTATCTCCCTCTAACCTGCTGTGAAGTCAAAATGCACATTTTGAAGGCCATTAGTTCTGAAACTTGTGTTAACGGCAAAATGTCTGTTCGTCTGTGAACAATTCTAGCGGCAAAAACTAGCTTCTATGGTGCAGTGGACACCTAATCGAATTCCGTGAGAACAGTTATTTGTTTAAGCATGTGAAGAATTAATCGGTATATTGCCATTGTTTGCAGTTTTCTACAGGATTTTTTCCCCTATATTTTAGTTGACATACTTTCGGTTGCTCTAACTAGTGGATGAGTTTAGAGGTTCATGGCAAGAAATAATGGCATGGTGTAGCAGGATGAAAAATGCACTAGTACTATCTGCCGACACAGACCGCCCGAACCCTGTCGTCACAGACGACCAAGAGAGAGAGCCAAGGGTATCCCAGGTTCTTTCGCCGAGCAATCAGGGTACCTTCCCAGTGCCAGACATGAGTGTTTCATTAATATTTTCTTTGCTGAATCTTGACCAAAGATTAATACGGATTAGTTCAAACAATTAGAGAAATAAGACTGTCTCTGATTGGGAGCATCTTCATCTCAGGAAGTTTCGCATTCTTCAATTAATAGTTGTACTCAAAGATTTGCCATTCTGCAGACTTTGGCTAGTATTATCTCGTTTTGGTTTCTTCTGCTGATCGATAGGTATATGGTAGACCAATATTTCTGGACACAAGAAAATTGCCACCAACACTTACAAAATATCTTTAGCTTCCTAGCCGGAAAGCGGTTGTACGCATTGAAAGTAAGTACTCGTTATCTCGTCAAACATTACTTTTATGTATGTTTATTCCAGCAACTACACTACATTGTTACGTCATGAAAAATTTAAGTTTACAATTGGATAACGTTGCTCTAGAGGTTTCAGACATCTAACATTTTCTATTTGTGACCCCTGCGAATAGCGCGAAAGACAGTTCATAGAAAAGCGGGCTGACCTCACTGACTCTTAGATTGCGCTTAAACATTTTGAGTTGGTAGTCTTACGAATCTTGCTCGTCTTTATTAAGCGGCTGTAGATGTTGGCGGAATGTGGAAAATGGCAAAGTGGAATGAAGTTTTGTCTAGTCGATTGATACGAAGAAAAGGAAGTTTTGTGAAATGGAGGCCATCCGCATTACAAGAACGCGGCAATGAGAAAAAGTACAATATTGCGCTGTAGAAATTTTTAAAATCCCCAATGTGGATTGCAAAATTTAAAAAGTTAAGTCAGTAAGGTGAAGTAATGTTAACTACGTATATGCTTGCTCTCAACAGTAAGCAAGTAAATCCGTAGTGATTTTTGGCACTTACCTATTTATATATTTAAAAGATTTATTTTAGGTTCAGTAAATCACACACATTTAAATGAATATTGAATGCATATTTTTATTTAATAGATCAACATACTTCCAAGAATTCAACAAAATTCAAAAGTCTAAGGGAAGTGGAGCCGCGTCTTCGGATATTTATCAGCCTCACCTTGTTTGGTTTTCGAAAGCAGATTCGTTTCTCACAGAAGGCGAATTGCTCAAGATAAAGATCAACAAATGTGTAAGTTGATAATTTTATATACGGTGTTAGGTATCATAAGAATGAACAATAAAATTTAACGCAACGCAACAAACATTGCAGATTTCTTTACTACAACAAATTGATTTTCTCAAGCCATGGTTGCATGCCATGGAACAGCTCCGACTGCTACAATGTAATTAATATATTGACAACGAATTAACGTTATCTGCCAACTTCAATTGTTCCCATGTTGAAGTAGCTGTAGTCGGTGTAGGCTCATTTGTTTATTAGTTTCCTCACGAACAGTGCCAACTTCAAAGCAGTCTTAGTCAATGCAAGCGCTTGTTATAAACTCTGCTTATGTAATCATTAACAAGCTGTATGGTTCCTTATTTATGAGTTCTAAAAGTTGTTTTATTGAGTTATGAGTTTTAAACACTGGATCTGAGAAACATTTCAAAAGAATTTTTCGATCACCCTTCTTGCCCTGATAAGAGTTTCTAGTTTCCTCGAATGACAAAATTGTTAATACGAGCAAACGCCTTAGAAACGTATTCGCAGGAAAGAAAAGCATAATCTGCCACAAGTACCCCACCCTTTGTTACATTAAATTGTTAAGGTAGTTTGTGGTTGTAAAGAAAATAATTTCTATAGTATTCATTTTCCCGTTACAGTGCATATCAAAAGATCTATAGAAATAATTTGAAAATAATATTAAAAATGAAATGATGTTACAAATTGCTTTATAATGGAAAAAAAATGGGAAGATGATATAGGTGACCTATTAATGGCAAAGTGTTTGTAGTCAATTGCTCAAAGGCAGTTTTGGAAATAACATTGCTTCAAAAACTGTCTAGATCTTTCTACATTCACTTCCAATTCTTGGCATCTGCAACAGATTAAAGCAAAATTAGTTGAAGCTTTCTTATTATTTTCAGTGTGATGAACTTCAAACTTTAACGAAGTTTTGATTTAACAGTTGAGGGTTAAGACAGGGAGTCGAGGAATCAAGATCTGGCTATTAACCATTAAACTATTTGGTGCCAATTCAATCAGATGAAAAACCATTTTGTGAAGTGTCTCAAGTATCAAAGTATATCAAAAATCAGCAGGGCATGGACGAGCATCTGTATTTGTACGAAGTGAAAACAGAGAGAATGTGTAACTGTGTGACACATGAAAACAGCCTGTACCCGCAGTCCTACCAGATTTAAATTCAGAACAAGATGTATGGAATTTTTGGGTAGCATATTGTAGCATGCGTGAAGCAGTTACCCCCAACAGCAAATGTATGAGGAAAGAAAGATTTGACTACTAGTAATGTAACATGTTGACAAGGATTCCGAAGATACGTCGGCATACACTTCGGAATGTATCACACAAGTGTCTAAAGAGGCGCCGCCAAAATAGCCAGCTGAGGGAGAATAGGTGAGCCAGAGAACACCGTCTGAGCGATTTCTTGACCGATCGCAAAGGCACCTGATGTAATCACGTGACCACCAATACACGTGCCCAGCTGCCGGCAAGGCGAGCTACTCTTTATGGTACTCCCGCGTTCACACGCAAAACTGCTCGTCCAGAAAGGCGAAAACTCGCGCTGCAGGACAAGTGATGTACTCGGGAGTGGATCATTTCATGAGTGACCCGTCACGATTTTCTGCCTGACGAGGTGCCGTGTGAGAGTGACTGTAAATACCACGAGGTACGCCGGTCGTTGACTTACGGTTACGGAAAGACTAGGATTGTCTGTTAACCACAGAGCATGTAAATAATTGTAATATCTTGTATATAAGTCACCTCGTCTCTGATTGTGGGATTTTGGTACCACGACGCTACAGTGCGTTCTTGGACAACATAAAGAATATGAATTAAAAATTACATGTTCTTGAGGATTTTTATTCGCCACAAAATGTTTCTGTAATTTCATTTGAGTTTTAGTGAAATGGAAAAAAATACAGAATGTTGTTTTGATACTTTTTATACATTTTTATGTGAAAACCTATTAGTGTGTGTGTTTGTGTCAAATTTTAATTGTGACAGTTTCCTGTGATAGATTGAGAAGTACAATAGAAAATGTATTTACTTTTACAGTGAATGAATTGATGAATCAAAATTCGGGCATATTGTATTGTTTGAAGAATAAAATGTGCGTATTCAATGTCAATCATTCAAATAAACGTTTTTCTCAATTTCAATTTGTAGTTGTCTTTTACACTTGTGTAATCCTTTAGTCCCTCCAAAATAACTTTGCGAACTGTTGGAATTAATTTCGAAATTTGTGCAATCTATCATGAATAATGCAAAATCTTGAAACTATCCTTTCGCTAAGTAATAGGAAAATAAAATGAAAATTTAACACATCTCTGCTATGTTAACAATATAATAAGATTGCTGCTTTTATTATAGTGTCTTGTTTCCGTATTTTGTTTTCAATGTGGTTATAAGAAGCATATTTTGTCCATCTTGGTTCGTTAGACTCTTCGGTTCTCAAAGCACAACACGGTCAGTAGGATAACAATGTGCTCAGAGTACTGGGCGTCTTGAGATCGATCCTCTGGCCTAGACTTCTCGTCAGTTCCTCTGCAGTTCTGCATTTTAATTCTTTATCAACAGTTGCAAGCGCAGGTGCAATGTAAATGCATGCCCATATGCAGATGTAGGCGTGCGGTCTTCGCCAGACGCCATTTTCTTTTCTGTCGCGGACATTGACTCGACAGCGCACTGTCGCTAAGGGCAAATTGCCTGTCCTTGGCGCGCGTCCTTTGGTGTGAAGAGGACAGCGACTGACTTGCGGCCCTGTCCCAACCGGGATTAGCTCTAAGGTTCCGACTGACCTCCCGCCATTCGTGATAGCGTGGTAGATGCAAGTTAAAGTAAGGTGAGAATAGAGCAAGGAATGATCGTGCACGGCCCATGGCCCGTATGTTACGGTACTCCTGCATTCGCCTGGTGTTCGGAGAAACAACGGAAACCTACATATCAGTGTAGGCGGGCGCTAGAATTATTCTCTAGAAAACGGGTGAAGTGATCCAGCTATGTAGGCAGTCTCCAAAATCTTGCCACCGCTCCGCCGGGACACGAACCCTGGTACCTCTCAAACAGCGCCCTTGCAGTGAAATAAATTGATGCCCTGAGGCATGAAAACCGAACTCGCAAGCAGGCTACACACAGTTACCGGACATGACAAGGGATTTTTAAAGATCTCGAGGGAATGCGAATGCGTCCCCATGCCACAAACACGTGTGTGTTAACGGGTTCGAACTTACAGTTTGTGTACGCGTACTTCGGCGCTTCTGCCCCACCTCTTCGCAAATTGACATGCGGACTGTGCAGTCTTATTTAAATAAGTTTATTATTATTATATTATTATTATTGTTGTTGTTGTTATTAGTTTACGTAACAAACTGGGCTCGCACAAAAGCGCTCTTCGCACATAATTGTTTTAAAAGTGAAAATTACTTCTTAACGTAACCCAACTTGGAGAAGCCTGCCCCTGATCTGCGTGCGTGCATCATCTTGAAGAGAGATCTTAAGAAAACGTGCTGAAATAATGAAGTTGCATGCATGTCCAGAAGCAAAACAAAGGTCCATCTCGGCATTTGTTCAAAAGATCAGGGAAACCGGGTGAAAAACGTAATCCAAGTGAGCTAACGGAGTCAAAAGCTGAGGTACGATACTTTTTTACAGGTACATTTAGTATTTTAGAATTACACTGTTTACGTGGTAACCAAGCATTGAATATAATTGTT